>CAXITT010000580.1:167477-181258 GCA_964033795.1 Lymnaea stagnalis | reverse complement strand
TTCTGACATGACTTGATGTGGCGAGAGAAGACGGTTTTAATACTGGAGTTAGTGACAGCGATCTTCTGACATGACTTGATGTGGCGAGAGAAGACGGTTTTAATACTGGAGTTAGTGACAGCGATCTTCTGATATGACTTGATGTGGCGAGAGAAGACGGTTTTAATACTGGAGTTAGTGACAGCGATCTTCTGACATGACTTGATGTGGCTAGAGAAGACGGTTTTAATACTGGAGTTAGTGACAGCGATCTTCTGACATGATTTGATGTGGCGAGAGAAGACGGTTTTAATACTGGAGTTAGTGACAGCGATCTTCTGACATGACTTGATGTGGCGAGAGAAGACGGTTTTAATACTGGAGTTAGTGACAGCGATCTTCTGACATGACTTGATGTGGCGAGAGAAGACGGTTTTAATACTGGAGTTAGTGACAGCGATCTTCTGACATGATTTGATGTGGCTAGAGAAGACGGTTTTAATACTGGAGGTAGTGACAGCGATCTTCTGACATGACTTGATGTGGCTAGAGAAGACGGTTTTAATACTGGAGGTAGTGACAGCGATCTTCTGACATGACTTGATGTGGCGAGAGAAGACGGTTTTAATACTGGAGTTAGTGACAGCGATCTTCTGACATGACTTGATGTGGCGAGAGAAGACGGTTTTAATACTGGAGTTAGTGACAGCGATCTTCTGACATGACTTGATGTGGCGAGAGAAGACGGTTTTAATACTGGAGTTAGTGACAGCGATCTTCTGACATGACTTGATGTGGCTAGAGAAGACGGTTTTAATACTGGAGTTAGTGACAGCGATCCTCTGACATGACTTGATGTGGCGAGAGAAGACGGTTTTAATACTGGAGTTAGTGACAGCGATCTTCTGACATGACTTGATGTGGCTAGAGAAGACGGTTTTAATACTGGAGTTAGTGACAGCGATCTTCTGACATGACTTGATGTGGCGAGAGAAGACGGTTTTAATACTGGAGTTAGTGACAGCGATCTTCTGACATGACTTGATGTGGCTAGAGAAGACGGTTTTAATACTGGAGTTAGTGACATCGATCTTCTGACATGATTTGATGTGGCGTGAGAAGACGGTTTTAATACTGGAGTTAGTGACAGCGATCCTCTGACATGACTTGATGTGGCGAGAGAAGACGGTTTTAATACTGGAGTTAGTGACAGCGATCTTCTGACATGATTTGATGTGGTGAGAGAAGACGGTTTTAATACTGGAGTTAGTGACAGCGATCTTCTGACATGACTTGATGTGGCTAGAGAAGACGGTTTTAATACTGGAGTTAGTGACAGCGATCTTCTGACATGATTTGATGTGGCTAGAGAAGACGGTTTTAATACTGGAGTTAGTGACAGCGATCTTCTGACATGATTTGATGTGGCGAGAGAAGACGGTTTTAATACTGGAGTTAGTGACAGCGATCTTCTGACATGATTTGATGTGGCGAGAGAAGACGGTTTTAATACTGGAGTTAGTGACAGCGATCTTCTGACATGATTTGATGTGGCTAGAGAAGACGGTTTTAATACTGGAGTTAGTGACAGCGATATTCTGACATGATTTGATGTGGCGAGAGAAGACGGTTTTAATACTGGAGTTAGTGACAGCGATCTTCTGACATGATTTGATGTGGCGAGAGAAGACGGTTTTAATACTGGAGTTAGTGACAGCGATCTTCTGACATGACTTGATGTGGCGAGAGAAGACGGTTTTAATACTGGAGTTAGTGACAGCGATCTTCTGACATGACTTGATGTGGCGAGAGAAGACGGTTTTAATACTGGAGTTAGTGACAGCGATCTTCTGACATGACTTGATGTGGCGAGAGAAGACGGTTTTAATACTGGAGTTAGTGACAGCGATCTTCTGACATGACTTGATGTGGCGAGAGAAGACGGTTTTAATACTGGAGTTAGTGACAGCGATCTTCTGACATGACTTGATGTGGCGAGAGAAGACGGTTTTAATACTGGAGTTAGTGACAGCGATCTTCTGACATGACTTGATGTGGCGAGAGAAGACGGTTTTAATACTGGAGTTAGTGACAGCGATCTTCTGACATGACTTGATGTGGCGAGAGAAGACGGTTTTAATACTGGAGTTAGTGACAGCGATCTTCTGACATGACTTGATGTGGCGAGAGAAGACGGTTTTAATACTGGAGTTAGTGACAGCGATCTTCTGACATGACTTGATGTGGCGAGAGAAGACGGTTTTAATACTGGAGTTAGTGACAGCGATCTTCTGACATGACTTGATGTGGCGAGAGAAGACGGTTTTAATACTGGAGTTAGTGACAGCGATCTTCTGACATGACTTGATGTGGCTAGAGAAGACGGTTTTAATACTGGAGTTAGTGACAGCGATCTTCTGACATGACTTGATGTGGCGAGAGAAGACGGTTTTAATACTGGAGTTAGTGACAGCGATCTTCTGACATGATTTGATTTGGCGAGAGAAGACGGTTTTAATACTGGAGTTAGTGACAGCGATCCTCTGACATGATTTGATTTGGCGAGAGAAGACGGTTTTAATACTGGATTCTCAATAAGCTGACGTTCAACACCTTTCATTTTATCTTCATTCTGGGATGTGCGTGTTATATAGGAGAGTGTGTGTGTGTGTGTTGTTAAATGTTAGTGTTATACGTTTCAAACATTGAGGATATTATTAAATATCATTTTGGAATGGAAAAAAAAAACATCTCACTATGGATGCACTTATTGCGGTGGTCGGCAGCCAGTGCCGCCAAGAGCAGCTCACTGTGGATGCACTTATTGCGGTGGACGGCAGCCAGTGCCGCCAGGAGCAGCTCACTGTAGATGCACTCATTGCGGTGGACGGCAGCCAGTGCCGCCAAGAGCAGCTCACTGTGGATGCACTTATTGCGGTGGACGGCAGCCAGTGCCGCCAGGAGCAGCTCACTGTAGATGCATTTATTGCGGTGGACGGCAGCCAGTCCCGCCAGGAGCAGCTAACTGTGGATGCAATTATTGCGGTGGACGGAAGCCAGTGCCGCCAGGAGCAGCTAACTGTGGATGCACTTATTGAGGTGGTCGGCAGCTCGTGTCTCCAGGAGCAGCACTTATTGCGGTGGACGGCAGCCAGTGCCCCCAAGAGACATGATAGCAGTTTCGAACGCAACATCTCAAGAGAGTATCAGTTCGTCTTTTGTACCGCTTTGTATATGACCCCATTTTCCGCCTTGTGTGGACATATGTTGTACATGACCCCATTATTCGGCCTGGCGTGGACATATGTCGTACATGACCCTCCCCCTCACCTTTCCAATAGATCGGCCTTGTGAGGACCGGAAGTGTACATGACCCACCTTAAGACAGCTTTGTGTCGCCGCCTTATGAAACTATACCCAAAGCCTTATGAAACTATACCCACAGCCTTATGAAACTATACCCAAAGCCTTATGAAACTATACCCAAAGCCTTATGAAACTATACCCAAAGCCTTATGAAACTATACCCAAAGCCTTATGAAACTATACCCAAAGCCTTATGAAACTATACCCAAAGCCTTATGAAACTATACCCAAAGCCTTATGAAACTATACCCAAAGCCTTATGAAACTATACCCACAGCCTTATGAAACTATACCCACAGCCTTATGAAACTATACCCACAGCCTTATGAAACTATACCCAAAGCCTTATGAAACTATACCCACAGCCTTATTAAACTATACCCAAAGCCTTATGAAACTATACCCACAGCCTTATGAAACTATACCCACAGCCTTATGAAACTATACCCAAAGCCTTATGAAACTATACCCAAAGCCTCATGAAACTATACCCAAAGCCTTAAGAAACTATACCCACAGCCTTATGAAACTATACCCAAAGCCTTAAGAAACTAAACCCAAAGCCCTAATCTCCGAAATAATTAAAACTCGCGTTGTTTCGTTTTTATTCCTCTATGGATCACGCTACCAATGTCACCTATTAATAACAGATCCGGGTATTTAAAATATGTATTCATAAGCAATATTGTTTCCCAATCAGGGGCGTAGGATGGGGGTGCTGAGGGTGCGGTCCACCCCTAACGGTATTTTTTTCTTTGTATGAAGGGTCGGAATTTTCGGCCGACTGCAGTATGTTATTGTTTTTATTTTTTTGTTTTTTTGTGGAGTGGGGTTGAGACCGACCGAAAGTGATTTTCTGATTTCGGCCGAAGCCGAAAATAGGTCAAAAGTTTAAAATGACTTTCGGCCAAAACCGAAAATAAGCAGAAAGTTTAAAAATGAGTTTCGGCCGAAACCGAAAAAAGGCCGAAAGTGAAAAATGACTTTCGGACGAAGGCGAAAACGAAAATGAAATATTTAGATATTTTGAACTTCGTTCCCGCATGCATTCTTCAAACATCGATAATGATGGGAAGAAGTATAAATCTGTACATTCTTTTTATAAAAAATGAGAGAATATTAATAAATAAACATCTAATATAAAATCTTATTGTTAAAGATCGTTTAGTTTGTTCTTAAAGATTGCTTAGTTTGTAGTTATAAAGATCGTTCAGTTTTTTATTAAAGATCGCTTTATTTGTTCTTAAAGATCGTTTAGTTTGTTCATAAAGATCGCTTAGTTTGTTGTTAAAAATCGTTTATTTGGTTTTTAAGATCGCTTAGTTTGTTCTTAAAGATCGCTTAGTTTTTGTTTAAAGATCTTTTAGTTTGTTATTAAAGATCATTTAGTTTGTTCAAAAAAGATAGCTAAGTTTTTTCTTAAAGATTGCTAAGTTTGTGTTTTAAAAGATCATTTAGTTTGTTTATTAAGATCGCTTAGTTTTTTCTGAAAGATCTTTGATTTTCTTCTTAAATATCGCTTAGTTGTTCTTAAAGATCATTCAGTTTGTTCTTAAAGATCATTTAGTTTGTTTTATAGATCTTTTATTTTGTTATTAAAAATCGTTTAGTTTGTTCTTAAAGATCGCTAATTTTGTTGTTGAAGATCGCTTAGTTTTTTTCATAAAGATCGGATCGCTTAGTTTGTTCTTATAAATAATTGATTTTGTTCCTTAAGATCGATTAGTTTGTTCTTAAAGATCGATTAGTTTGTTCTTAAAGATCTTTTAGTTTGTTCCTAAAGAACATTTAGTTTCTTTTATAGATAGCTTAGTTTATTCTTATAAATCATTTAGTTTACTTTTAAAGATAATTTGTTTTGTTCTTAAAGATCATTTAGTTTGTTCTTAAAATCGGTTAGTTTGTTCTTTAAGATCATTTATTATTTTTATTAAAGATCACTTAGATTGTTCTTAAAGATCGCTTAGTTTGTTTTAAAGATCGTTTAGTTTGTTTTAAAGATCGTTTAGTTTGTTCTTAAATGTCACTTAGTTTGTTGTTAAATATCGTTTGGTTTGTTCTCAAAGATCACTTTATTTGCTTTTAACGATCGTTTAGTTTGTTCTTAAATGTCGCTTAGTTTGTTGTTAAATATCGCTTTCGCTGAGTATTAGATGACCGAAAACCTCAGTCACTTTCGGCCGGTTGGCCGAAAGTCAAAGTCAATTTCGGCCGAAACCGAAAAAAAACGAAAGTTAACTTTTCTCTTTCGGCCGAAACCGAAATTAAGCCGAACGTTAACTTCTTCTTCTTCTATATCTTAAGGGCCCACGATGAATTGATTGGTCATTTTGGCTCCTATGCATGCAGATGGGATTTGCAATGTTTCTGTTCCTGGTTTTGAAAGGAAATTTCACTGATTTTCGGCCGAAACCGAAACTTGGCCGAAATTCGGTCGGTCTCTAGAGTGGGGAATGGTGGAAAAATTCTAGGCCCACCACTGGTGGCAAAATCGCCACTGCACCCAGTGCCTAAAGTTGGATTGACGACTACTGACAGAGAAATCGAAACAGATCGAAACGTTTGGTTTCATGTCGTCGACCTCGCGTCTAATTATATCATCAAACCATGGTTGACAGCGATGACATCAAGACCAGGTCGTCAATCACCGGACACACACCTCACTCTCCCAGGTGTAGGTTTCAACAGGTTGAGGGGATTTGCACTTACTGACTTTGACATGTATGACGTCCAAGTGGTTAGGGGAGTGGGGATGGCTTGGCGTGAAGGAGGAAGGTTGAGGGGGGGTGGGGAGGGGTCTCTGACATTCTATTGGCGAATAAAACAACTTAAAGTAAGCTGACTGGATTAAAAGGTGCATGACCGACGTGAATATTAATTAGATCCTTCCTTGATATGTTGGTGGATTTTTTTTGTCATATATATATTTATTTATTTTTTGGTGCGGTGGTTGGGGTTTACATCTAAAAGTGGGATTATACCGGGTGTTAAAGTTTCGATTTTCCGCTTAAACGCTTTATTTAAAAATAACACTTTGCTTCATTTTGTCAGGATGTAATTTTTTTAATGTCCTTTTTTTGTTTTCTCTTTAAGAGATCAGCTACGGGTTCTTTCGTAAGAAGATGGATTGTGGTTGGTTTTCTGCAAACACATCTCAGATGTTGTGGTGTTAATGTGATATGATATTTAAATAGTGTACGGCATTTGATGATACGTTGAAATGACAGATTAATTAAAAGATTTATTCTTGACATATATGTATGTTGCACCGTTAGGTCCTTGTTTTTTTAATCACTGACTAAAATAATAATTAAATAAAATGTATTTTTAAGTTGACAGCTAAAACTGTTATAGATTTCTGAAAGTCAGTATTTATTTCTGTTGTGGTTTATGGTGGTCTATGGTGGTTTATAGTGATCTTTGGTGGTCTATGATAGACTTTAAAGTTAAATGAAAGTATATGATGGTCTATGATGGTCTCTGATGGTCTATATTGGTCCTGATGGTCTACGATGGACTTTAAAGTTAAATGAAAGTATATGATGGTCTATGATGGTCTCTGATGGTCTATATTGGTCCTGATGGTCTACGATGGACTTTAAAGTTAAATGAAAGTATATGATGGTCTATGATGGTCTCTGATGGTCTATATTGGTCCTGATGGTCTACGATGGACTTTAAAGTTAAATGAAAGTATATGATGGTCTATGATGGTCTCTGATGGTCTATATTGGTCCTGATGGTCTACGATGGACTTTAAAGTTAAATGAAAGTATATGATGGTCTATGATGGTCTCTGATGGTCTATATTGGTCCTGATGGTCTACGATGGACTTTAAAGTTAAATGAAAGACTGTGATGGTCTATGATGTTCCATGGTGGTCTTCTAACAGTATTGTAACCCTAATGAAAGTCATTCAAAATATATATGTTCGTCCGTCGCATGCGAAGATGACCAAATCTTCGACTTGAGTAGTAGATTTGATTTGAGCTGTATTTTGTTTAAAGCGAGGGACAGTTGCTCGTTTCGTCGGCCTCACTCTCTCGCCTTTGCCTATTTGATCCCATGCACGACTTAGTCAAGACTGGAAATAGACCAACATGCTGCTGTAGATGACCAGCAGTGCTTCTGGAGATGACCAGCAGTGCTTCTTGTGTCTCACTGTGCTCTTAATGCGTTCCACGTCGCAGGAGTTGTCGGAAATGTGTATGATGTCGATGTCATAGTGCTGACGGGACTCTCTCTCTCCGGTTTTGATTTCCGAGTTTGTCTTCTCTTAGAAAAGTTGTCATCCAAGGTTAACGAGTCCCAGGTGTGCTGGTGCTGTTTTTTTGCTTGTCTAGGCTGGGGGGCTGCACTCTAGTTCACAAGCTTGGGATGGACTCATTTTAAACCACTCGACCACCCAGCACCCCACCATATTCCAAATATAGAAACATTACTTCAAAATTTAATTGAACACGTTAAATAGTTCTAATTTTTCTTGCAATTTAGAAACTAAATCTACAAGGTTAAGACCATTGATGAAACGCTTGATTTAGCCAGCATGAACAGACACTGTAGCTAGACCCATTTTGTTTTGATAGCATCATCTCCAGAACAAGAGACACAGGCAAGCTAATTAACTTTCCTTAAAACCAAATAGCAGAAGTCGTTTCAAGATGGCCGTGGGCTCAAGCGTCACGTTCCAGTGGCAGGATTACCTCGTGTTTAGTGTCATCCTGGCGGTGTCTTCGATCATTGGATTATATTTCGGGATTAAATCGCGGAGGCAGAAGTCGGAGAGCTCCGGAGATATGATTACAGGTTAGTGTACTTGGAGAGCTCCGGGGATATGATAACAGGTTAGTGTACTGGAGAGCTCTTGAGATATGATTACAGGTTAGTGTACTGGAGAGCTCTTGAGATATGATAACAGGTTAGTGTACTTGGAGAGCTCTTGAGATATGATTACAGGTTATTGTACTTGGAGAGCTCCGGGGATATGATAACAGGTTAGTGTACTGGAGAGCTCTTGAGATATGATTACAGGTTAGTGTACTGGAAAGCTCTTGAGAATGGTAACAGGTTAGTGTACTTGGAGAGCTCTTGAGATATGATTACAGGTTAGTGTACTGGAGAGCTCTTGAGATATGATTACAGGTTAGTGTACTGGAGAGCTCTTGAGATATGATAACAGGTTAGTGTACTTGGAGAGCTCCGGAGATATGATAACAGGTTAGTGTACTGGAGAGCTCTTGAGATATGATTACAGGTTAGTGTACTGGAGAGCTCTTGAGATATGGTAACAGGTTAGTGTACTTGGAGAGCTCTTGAGATATGATTACAGGTTAGTGTACTGGAGAGCTCTTGAGATATGATTACAGGTTAGTGTACTGGAGAGCTCCGGAGATATGATAACAGGTTAGTGTACTTGGAGAGCTCCGGAGATATGATAACAGGTTAGTGTACTTGGAGAGCTGCGGATATATGATAATAGGTTAGTGTACTTGGAGAGCTGCGGATATATGATAATAGGTTAGTGTACTTGGAGAGCTCCGGAGATATGATAACAGGTTAGTGTACTTGGAGAGCTCCGGAGATATGATAACAGGTTAGTGTACTTGGAGAGCTCCGGAGATATGATTACAGGTTAGTGTACTTGGAGAGCTCCGGGGATGTGATAACAGGTTGGTCAACTTTTCACATGTAAGTTTTGAGCCTGTCATATGCGCACTAGGCTGACGTACTTTTAAACCAGAAATATAACAACCCTTAAAATACAATGTTTGTTTCGTATAAATCCGTTTTAAAATGTAATATCGAGCAATGAAGGGGGGGGGGGGCTGACATTTGGCTAATCATGCATACAAGTAACGCAATTTATAATTATAATAATCGCCAATAGAAAATGGAAGAGCACTACGTAGGTAGTTCATTTCCAAAATATCAGCAGAGGTCGTTAAAAGGGGGGGGGGGGTATCCAGAGACTTGAAGACAACATACGATTTGTAGATTTTTACCGAGCCTCCGACTCCCCTCCCTCACATTTATTATCATTAGTACGGTACTCGAGAATCTTTGTCCCAAGCGAATGGTGTACACTTGAAAGAACATTCCTTACGTCAGTGCTTCTGTCTTAATACGAAACGTCCTCTCACTCCAGGGGGAGGTAAGTTGCCAGTTCTGCCCGTTGCAATGTCCCTCAGCGCGACCTTCACCAGCGCCACCACCATCTTGGGGATACCCGTGGAGGTGTACTCCAGGGGCGGAGAGCAGTGGATTTGGTGTCTGGGGCTCATCCCTTGCTTCCTGATTGTTGCCTTCTTTATCGTGCCTATCTTCTACAACCTTCATCTGACAAACGCCTATGAGGTGAGTGGTTTTATGAGGTGGACGGTTTTATTAGGTGTTGGTAATATTATTTTATAAGGTAATTAATATGCAAAAGGCTGTCAACTCAAAAATTAAAAAATGTAAAAAAAACGGGGAAAATCTCCTAATTCTCAACAATTTTTTCCTGGAAATATTTTTAAACTTAACTGAGTTAAAGTAATACCGAATGTGCCAACGACTATTTCTTTATAGCTCTATATCAACGGTCCCCAAATGGCGGTCCGTGGACCTTCACCGGTCCGCATGCCGAACGCTGCCGGTCCCCTTAACATAAATATGTATTGTCAAATAGAAATAAAAGTGTAAAAATAAATCATGCACCGGTCCCTGGTAAAATTTCGAAACTTGTTCACCGGTCAGCCAAACTTAAAAGTTTGGGAACCACTGCTCTATATCATACTAGTATATATGACCCAATGTTATCGGGGTAATAATGGGATATAATTGGCGATGATTTCTACCTGCTTTTGCGAAAACTCATCACAATTCATTATTTAAAAAATAAGGAAATAAATGAAACAAAGTATGGGGAAACCTGAACAAAGAGAAAAAACTTAGCTGAAATGTAATATCCGAGAGGGCAGCAAGCAGTATCTGTATAATGATGTTAACGTCTCTAATGTTACTAGAGTTACTGAGCTTAAAAATGCAACGATATTTTACATGTTTTTAGCATACAGTGTGGTGACATTTGTGGTGTGGTGACATTTGTGGTAATAGTGTAGTGACATTTTGTGGTAATAGTGTGTGACATTTTGTGGTAATAGTGTAGTGACATTTGTGGTAATAGTGTAGTGACATTTTGTGGTAATAGTGTAGTGACATTTTGTGGTAATAGTGTAGTGACATTTTGTGGTAATGGTGTAGTGACATTTTGTGGTAATGGTGTAGTGACATTTTGTGGTAATAGTGTAGTGACATTTTGTGGTAATAGTGTAGTGACATTTTGTGGTAATAGTGTAGTGACATTTTGTGGTAATAGTGTAGTGACATTTTGTGGTAATAGTGTAGTGACATTTTGTGGTAATAGTGTTGTGACATTTTGTGGTAATAGTGTAGTGACATTTTGTGGTAATGGTGTAGTGACATTTGTGGTAATAGTGTAGTGACATTTTGTGGTAATAGTGTAGTGACATTTTGTGGTAATAGTGTAGTGACATTTTGTGGTAATAGTGTAGTGACATTTTGTGGTAATAGTGTAGTGACATTTGTGGTAATAGTGTAGTGACAATTGTGGTAATCTGTGCCTTCGTAAGATTTTTTTGTTTATGTATAATAAAATAATAAAAGTTTTCATCATCTGAACGTGAAGGACTTTTAGAAAATTGTTTTATACATTTGTAATGAACCCGCTGCATCACCCAGGTGGTCACACATTCTATCAGATTCTTACGTTTACCCCATTTCGAGACAGGTCGACGACTTGTTATAAAGCTCAGTCGGAACTGGCCGATTCGCGTTGTTTCTAATGTCCATTTGGCATTTTGATTTGTTTTCTTTCATTGTGTTAACACATGACGGTATCGTTGTTGTTTGTATCCCCAGTACCTTGAGCTGAGGTTCAACAACATCATTCGCTACATGGGCTCGTTCCTCTTCTCCATCATCATCGTAAGTTCATCGTCTGCAACCATTTCTGTTTTGTTGTATGTTTGAATTAAGTCTCCATGTTATTGCTTGACACCTGTCTATTTACTTTTGTCCAGATGGAGAGGTCGACTCTATGTGTTTCCTCTTTTCCATGGGGCGACGCAAAACAAGGAGGGGGGGGGGAATGTCCTTGGGCGCCAGACTAGTGGAGGCGCAAAAATGGGNTCAAAATGATTCCTTTCCCCTGGATCTAAAACTTGTGTGACGCCTCTGAGGAGACGTGCGAGGCGGTGGGGCATAATCGGAATCATTTTGTGGTTGTTCTTGCCTTTGCTGTTGTTGTTGTTGTTGCCGTTGTTCTTGCCTTTGCTGTTGTTGTTGTTGTTGCCTTTGTTCTTGTTGTTTTTTTGTTGTTGTTGCTGCTGCTTTTCCGGGGAAAAGAATATGTGTGTATGTGGGTTGGGGGGGGGGGGAATATTCAGCCAAACAAAAAGATTTTTTTTTTTTATCTTCCTCCCACACTAAAGCTAGCTTGATAAAATGTATGTCCTTATCCAAAGTGTCAGAAAAAGAACCATTATAAATTTTCTTGCTTTAGTGTCTGCCACTGATTGATCTATCGATTCTTAAGAACAAACCGATTCTTTTATTTACCCTCCAACAGCTGATCTACATGGCAGCCGTGCTATACGCCCCCGCTGTTGCACTCAGTCAAGGTAAGTGACATCACTGTGACACGTGTGTCAAGGTGATTTACAAAACTATGAAACGTGTGTCAAGGTAAGTTACAACATTATGAAGTGTGTGTCAAGGTAAGTTACAACAATATGACACGTGTGTCAAGGTAAGTTACAACAATATGACACGTGTGTCAAGGTAAGTTACAACAATATGACGCGTGTCTTGAGGTGAGTTACAACAATATGATCCGTGTGTCAAGGTAAGTTACAACAATATGACACGTGTGTCAAGGTAAGTTACAATAACATGACACGTGTTTCAAGGTAAGTTACAAAAATATGACACGTGTGTCAAGGTAAGTTACAACATTATGAAGTGTAAGTCAAGGTAAGTTACAACAATATGACCCGTGTGTCAATGTAAGTTACAACAATATGACACGTGTGTCAAGGTAAGTTACAACAATATGACGCGTGTTTTGAGGTAAGTTACAACAATTTGATCCGTGTGTCAAGGTAAGTTACAACAAAATGACACGTGTGTCAAGGTAAGTTACAACAATATGACGCGTGTTTTGAGGTAAGTAACAACAATATGATCCATGTGTCAAGGTAAGTTACAACAATATGACACGTGTGTCAAGGTAAGTTACAATAACATGACACGTGTTTCACGACATCCAGTCATACCACATAACAACAACACAGGCCACGCAGGTCACAAACTTCACTCACTACTCAAAATAATAATCCTCAGTCATACTAACACACCTTTATTTTTATTTATATTTTCAGTTACAGGTCTTTCGAAGGAGATCTCTATACTAGCCATGGGTCTCTTTTGTACCCTCTACACTTCAATAGTAAGTATTGCAATGTACCCTCTACACTTCAATAGTAAGTATTACATTGTACCCTCTACACTTTAGAACAATACTGATAAAGGGTTGCAACAACATTAATGAAATCCTTCTTCATTTTTTCCCCTCCTCATTTTGAATTTGGTTACAGCCCTTCCAGCAAACAGAAACATAACTGTATCGAAATGTTAAGTGTCGCAAACGACTCACGAGTCAAATTTCTGAAATCTCTCTCAAAAAGAGCGCAATGGAATTAAAAAATGTGTACTGTGATGTGTCGGAGTCCGAGTCCTACACTTTGGCGCAAATTTGGAGTCGTTTTAGTTTCCTACTTTGAGATAGTGATAGTAATCGAATCCTCTTTTACAAGTTCCGGTTCGGTACTGTAACAACTAAGGTTCTGGTTTGGTTCGGCTGCCACTGAAGTTCTTTGGGGGGGGGGGGGGGGGGGGGGGGGGGGGGGCGTCAAAATGATTCCTTTCCCCTGGATCTAAAACTTGTGTGACGCCTCTGAGGAGACGTGCGAGGCGGTGGGGCATAATCGGAATCATTTTGTGGTTGTTCTTGCCTTTGCTGTTGTTGTTGTTGTTGCCGTTGTTCTTGCCTTTGCTGTTGTTGTTGTTGTTGCCTTTGTTCTTGTTGTTTTTTTGTTGTTGTTGCTGCTGCTTTTCCGGGGAAAAGAATATGTGTGTATGTGGGTTGGGGGGGGGGGGAATATTCGGCCAAACAAAAAGATTTTTTTTTTTTTTTTTCCTCCCACACTAAAGCTAGCTTGATAAAATGTATGTCCTTATCCAAAGTGTCAGAAAAAGAACCATTATAAATTTTCTTGCTTTAGTGTCTGCCACTGATTGATCTATCGATTCTTAAGAACAAACCGATTCTTTTATTTACCCTCCAACAGCTGATCTACATGGCAGCCGTGCTATA
>CAXITT010000580.1:120951-167437 GCA_964033795.1 Lymnaea stagnalis | reverse complement strand
GGGTGAAAGGGGGAAGGGGTGAAAGGGGGAGGGGTGAAAAGGGGAAGGGGTGAAAGGGGAAAGGGGTGAAAGGGGGAAGGGGTGAAAGGGGGAAGGGGTGAAAGGGGAAGGGTGAAAGGGGTTAAAGGGGGAAGGGGTGAAAGGGGGTAGGGGTGAAAGGGGGAAGGCGTGAAAGGGGTAAGGGGTGAAAGGGGGAAGGGGTGAAAGGGTGTAGGGATGAAAGGGGGAAGGGGTGAAAGGGGAAAGGGGTGAAAGGGGGAAGGGATGAAAGAGGGTAGGGGTGAAAGGGGGAAGGGGTGAAAGGGGATGATTTTCTTTTTTTTTTTTTAAAGATAATTCTGGTTTATAATTGAAATTGTCTCGCAATTGGTTTTGTAGGTTCGTTCGGGTTGGTTCGTAGGTTCGTTCGGGTTGGTTCGTAATCAGTGACGTCGAGGTTCTGGTTTGGTCGTCAGCAGGGTTCGGGTTCGGTTCGGTTTCAGTTTCGGTTTGGATCGTTCGTCAACAGGGTTCGAGTTCGGTGTGTTTTGTTCGGGTTGGGTTCGACATTTTATAAACAGAGCGATTGAACTAGGACATTTCATCAACAGGGAGGTATCAAGGCAGTAGTTTGGACCGATGCCTTCCGTCTCCTCGTCGTGTGGGTGGGGCTTCTCATCGTCATGTTCAAGGGAGCCTCTGACGTTGGTGGGTGGAGCCAAGTTTGGGAGATCTCCAAGCAAGGCTCTCGGTTACCGAATTTTGAGTAAGTCTTTGAACAAACCGTTGCTGTAATAGAATTCTGATTGTTTGGCCATTGAATAATGTTGACGTGATTAATTTATAAGCTAAGATACAGATCTTGAGGATTTTAATCTCCTGGAAGCTTGTTTCAAGGTCATTTCAGTCTGGGGCAAGGTTTTGCGGGATCTAAACAAAGACACCCAGCCGTGTAAGAAACACCTACTTCCTTGGGGACACACACAGGGATGTAACTCTCCGATGTGTTACTCTAAGTGGATTTTACTCTAAGGGGGTGTTACTCATTCTAGGGTGGTGTTACTCACACTAAGGGGGTGTTACTCACTCACAGGGGGTTTTACTCACTCACAGGGGGTTTTACTCACTCAAAGGGGATGTTACTTGTCGAGAAGCGTTTCTTCTGTATGGCCAAGTCTTTCACTTCATTCCGTTCAGCAGTACATCATACAGCAACAGTCACCAATGCAACAAACATCAACCGGTTTGTTGTACATAAACGTTTATTTAACACTACTCGATGAACAAGACTTGATGTATAATTTCAGAATTTGATAATAAAATCACTCCAACCAAATATTAATCAATATACCAATCCAAACACGTCTTCCAGTATATCCGCCATCAATTCTCTCAGCACAACACTTAGCAGTATTCAATCAAAACAGTCAATGTAGCACATACGCCATCTATCTTCTCTAAGCACAACCAAAACTAACGCGTCACTTCCCACTACACAATTACGTCACAACCCTCTCACACAAACGATACGGCTGCACATAAAATCTCTAACTAACATCTTTTCCCTATCAAACATGACAACGACGCTCTACACATAACAACAGTGATTCTCATACCCTCGACATTACCCACTCTAAGGGAGCGTTACCCACTCTAAGGGGGCGTTACCCACTCTAAGGGGGCGTTACCCACTCTAAGGGGGCGTTACCCACTCTAAGGGGGCGTTACTTACTCTAAGGGGGTGTTACTTACTCTAACGGGATGTTACTCTAAGGGGTGTTACTCTATGGGGGTTTACTTTAACTGTTTAGGTGGTAGTAGTGCGATCTAACCGTGGCAAACATTTTGGCTGGTGTCAGACCAGTTACTAGTACAAAGACATATTAGCTGCACCCAGAAAAAGATGTGTCCGCTTTCCTTTGTTGTCATCTGTTGTCCTGGTAACGAGTCTGATCACCCGCTTTAATGCTCAGTTCACACAATTAAATTTCGTCAAATTTGTTTATGAGCGCACTATTGTGTGTTAGAAACATTGCTCATGTGAACTGAGAATAAGGGATGGAAGCCTCTAAATTTGGGGTTAAATGCGGGAATGCAAAATGAAAACTTTAAATGTAACTTTATTCCTTGGTCAAATAAAAGAGTTGTTTTTTTTTTAATTTACACCAAAAAAATTTTTTTGAAAGGAGTTAATCACCCTATATATGTCACGTCTTTGTTTTAGTATGAACCCTGACCCCTTCATACGTCACACATTTTGGACTCTTGTGATTGGCGGTGGTACCAACATGATGACAGTGTACGGAGCCAATCAAGCGAACCTGCAGAGATACGCCAGTGTGAGAACCTTAAATGGTGCCAAGCTGTGAGTGGTTGAAATGAGAGACAATAAATATGAGTGGTTGACAGAAAGAAAAAAAAAAGACTACTGAGTGAGCGGTTGACATGAGAGACAACTTTGAGTGGTTTACATTACACACAACGGCTATTTTATCATGTCGCCATTTACACTTGTGTTCATTAAATACGTTAAGCCAGAGACAGAGGTTCAAACGTATTTATGCTTGTAATAGTCCAAAACATATCCTCGAAACCAAATTCAGGAAAGATGGGAAACGAACACGACATTAGGATGTCCTTTCTATGTCTCCCCCTTTTATAAATAGAAAATAGACCTTCAGGCTATGTCAGAAGTGCTCCAGTCAGAAACGTTGATCACGAGTTCTGGAGTTGTACAACTCACATAGATTGGTTCTGGTGTCAACAACACTTTAAATAAGGCAGCGTACTTGACATGATTAGCGCTTTCAATCGGTCAATTGGTTTTAAAATGGGTAAATTCTCTTTGCTTGTGTAAATCGGTTTTACAATGGGTAAATTCGCTTTGCTTGAGTAAATTGGTTTACAGTGTTAAATTGACTTTACTATGTTAAAATGCCTTACATTGGGTAAATTGACTTTACAATCGGTTATTTCGCTTTGCAATGGATAAAATGACTTAACAATGGAGAAATTGGTTTTACAATGTTAAATTGGCTTTAAAATGAGTAAATTGGTTTTACATGTGATAATTTGGCTTTACCAGGGGTAAATTTGCTTATAATTGGTAAATTGGTTTTACAATGGTGAAATTGTCTTTACAAAGGGTAAATTGTCCTTAAAAAAAGTTAAAAGGCTATAGCCGTAGGATGTTAAACAGAATAAGTTTGACTGGAGTTAAATAAATTGAGAAATGCAGACATGGAGATGGTATCGTCTTAAAAAAAAATGATGTCTTGAGGGCAGATTTGACATTATCATTGTGCTCAATATGCTTAAGGGTAAATTGGACATTGTGCTCAATATTCTTGAGGGCAGATTTGACATTGTCATTGTGCTCAATTTGCTTAAGGGTAAATTGGAAATTGTGCTCAATATTCTTAAGGGTAAATTGGACATTGTGCTCAATTTGCTTAAGGGTAAATTGGACATTGTGCTCAATATTCTTGAGGGTAAATTGGACATTGTGCTCAATAATCTTGAGGGCAAATTGGACATTGTGATCCATTTTCTTATGGCCAAATCACAACCTTTGGATTACGACATTGCTGGAGTTTTTGTGGATTAAACAAATGTTCAAGGCACATCAAGTAGAGATCGAATTCGTGATCATTTTTTTTTTAAATTAACTCTCTGTGTATAAAAAACAAACATGTCAGCACTAGCTCAGGTTCATTTGGCTATGGGGGAATTGATTTGATATTAACGAGCCTTAAGAGAAGATGTGATAAGCACGTGATCGGCCGAAGGTAAGTAGTTATAAATAAAAGTTTTCTCAAGGCGATTGAAACTTAAAATAGTATATCTAATCTTGATGCATCTCTTGTGTCATATGTTTAATCTCCCCTCCCCCCTCCCCCGTGGGGTGTCCACTGGGTTAATTTCCAGAAATTGCAAACTGTGAATAAATCTGCCCCCACCTCCTTTTTTTTTTTCCCCAAAATATTTTTTTTAAATTACCAATTAATAAAGAGGCGTATTAAACAACGTTTTAACAATGTTGCCCCAAGTGTCATCACGTGATTACGTGGACTGGTGAGTTGCTGTTCTTGGGATGGTAGCTCACCGTTGTGATGATTTCCTAAAATAGAGTTCAGCAGCCATGACTGCCTGTTACGTCACATCCTGGCCATTGCTTTTTTTTTTTTTTATTGTTTTTAATCGATGTTTAAGTTTATATTCGAAATGGGAAAAGTAGGCCTCTCAACTGCGTGTAGAAATCACGCTAACACAATCGCAATTCAAATGAGTGAGGCTTCTCAAATTGTTTGAAAGAAGAAACTGTTCTTTGATATCATTCAACTGTTTTTAGGCCCCTAAATTGTTTTCAAATCATTAAAAATCACTAGGTACTTATATCATTTTCATTTTGCAATTTGTCGCCATATGTCTCAGGGCACTCGGGACAAACTATTTTTGTATATGCGAGAGATAAACCGCCAGACAACAACGGTGGCGGCAATGCGTGAACTGTCCCGTTACCAACATTACTCGGGACGAAATGCGTTTCAGTAACGCAATCTATAAGAATATCAATTAGTGCTAACTTCTGGGAATTTTATTTAGCACGCCTATTGAGCACAGCGTTACAGCCATACATATATGCAAACATACCGAGAGAATTTTTTTTGTGATTTAAATTGATCAGGTCCAAGCATTCCCTGTCCCCCGGCCCCCCCACCCCCCTCTAAGGGTATGGGGCAGTCATTCTCGGGTGTATCTGTGGGAATTTATGTATTTATCATGCGTGAATGATTTCATCTCATGTCTTCTCAGAGCCCTCCTTCTCAACCTGCCCATGTGGCTCTTCTACCTGACTATTCTCAGCCTCCTGGGGCTCGTCATGTACGCCTATTACCTGACCTGTGACCCGCTGGCAGCAGGCGTCAATAGGGACCAGGTGAGACGTTTTTACCTGTTGTTGTGTCAACCAAGTTCCATATGAACGGTGGGTGGGGGCACGGGGTCTGTTTTATAATCAGAGTACAATGTAGTTTGACAAAAACAATTTTAAAGAAATAAAAATCAGAGCAATAATTATGATATTAACTTTATTTAGTAAAGATTACAATATTGACCATTCAACAGTTTTCATATTTGCAGCGGTCATAAAAAATTAATTAGGCCTTATCGTAATAACCATATGCCTTGATTACGGCCAGCAATACTCTGTTATAATAATCCTAAATCTCACCCATTTCTGCAATTCAATTTCTTCATTTAAAAAAAAAAAAAAAAAATTTTTGGTGATGATCTTTCAGCTCGTTCCTTTGTTTGTGCTCGACACCTTGGGCGCCTTCCCCGGACTTCCTGGCTTGTTTGTCTTGATTACGCCAAACATTACTCTGTTATAATAACCCTAAATCCCACCCTTTTCTGCAATTCAATTTCTTATTTTAAAAAAAAAAAAAAAAAAATTTTTGGTGATGATCTTTCAGCTCGTTCCTTTGTTTGTGCTCGACACCTTGGGCGCCTTCCCCGGACTTCCTGGCTTGTTTGTGGCCGCCATATTTGGTGCTTCCATTAGGTTCGTCCATCTTTTTTTTTATTGTTTGCTGACATCGTTCAGGAATGATTGTTTGTTCTTTTTTAGTAGGCTCTCTATTACTATTATGATTATTATTATTATCATTATTATTAAGGTGGTTTTATATAGCGCAGTACCCCAGCCTAGGGCTAGGCTCACTGCTGTACCGCAGCCTAGGGCTAGGCTCACTGCTGTACCACAGCCTAGGGTTAGGCTCACTGCAGTACCCCAGCCTAGGGCCTGGCTCACTGCGCTTCACATAAAAATTAGCATTAAATAAAATTATACATTAAAAAACAACAATTGGTAAAAAAAAGCTTGACCTCACCCACCCAAGTACTATCTACCCATGTCCAGCCATGGACAGCACCCACCCAAGTACTATCTACCCATGTCCAGCCATGGACAGCACCCACCCAAGTACTATCTACCCATGTCCAGCCATGGACAGCACCCACCCAAGTACTATCTACCCATGTCCAGCCATGGACAGCACCCACCCAAGTACTATCTACCCATGTCCAGCCAAGGACAGCACCCAGCACCATCGAGTGTTGTTTATCAGTCAGAGAGGAGGGTGAGAATGAGTCGGTTTAGTAGTGTTTGAAGGCTGGGATGGTCGTTACATTGCGGATGTGTAATGGGAGAGAATTCCATTGTTTTTGGGGGCACAGAAAGAGAAGAGATCGTTCACCACATGTTTTAGTGCGTATTTTGGGAACAGAAAGAATATTCGTGTCTGTGGAGGAAGGAAGCTTTCGAAGGGGTGACTAGACAGAAAGAATAGTCGTGTCTGTGGAGGAAGGAAGCTTTCGAAGGGGTGACTAGACAGAAAGAATAGTCGTGTCTGTGGAGGAAGGAAGCTTTCGAAGGGGTGACTAGACAGAAAGAATAGTCGTGTCTGTGGAGGAAGGAAGCTTTCGAAGGGGTGACTAGACAGAAAGAATAGTCGTGTCTGTGGAGGAAGGAAGCTTTCGAAGGGGTGACTAGACAGAAAGAATAGTCGTGTCTGTGGAGGAAGGAAGCTTTCGAAGGGGTGACTAGACAGAAAGAATAGTCGTGTCTGTGGAGGAAGGAAGCTTTCGAAGGGGTGACTAGACAGAAAGAATAGTCGTGTCTGTGGAGGAAGGAAGCTTTCGAAGGGGTGACTAGACAGAAAGATGTTCATTAAGATAGAATTATAGTTTGTTGGTTGTTGATGGGTTTGTTTTTTTTTACTTTCCGTTTTTTCTTCGTCCCGGACAACAAAAAGATTGTCTCCCTGGTTTCTACTAAAGATTTTAATCCAAATGACGTGTACAACTAACTTTTAACCTAACGCTGGCTGCTGCCTTCAGATGGCTTGGATGGTCTTAAGTTCACTAGTCAGGCTAGGATGGTCTTAAGTTCACTGGTCAGGCTTGGGTGGTCTTAAGTTCACTAGTCAGGCTTGGATGGTCTTAAGTTCACTAGTCAGGCTTGGGTGGTCTTAAGTTCACTAGTCAGGTTTGGATGGTCTTAAGTTCACTAGTCAGGCTTGGGTGGTCTTAAGTTCACTAGTCAGGCTTGGATGGTCTTAAGTTCACTAGTCAGGCTTGGGTGGTCTTAAGTTCACTAGTCAGGCTTGGATGGTCTTAAGTTCACTAGTCAGGCTTGGGTGGTCTTAAGTTCACTAGTCAGGCTTGGGTGGTCTTAAGTTCACTAGTCAGGCTTGGATGGTCTTAAGTTCACTAGTCAGGCTTGGATGGTCTTAAGTTCACTAGTCAGGCTTGGATGGTCTTAAGTTCACTAGTCAGGCTTGGGTGGTCTTAAGTTCACTAGTCAGGCTTGGGTGGTCTTAAGTTCACTAGTCAGGCTTGGGTGGTCTTAAGTTCACTAGTCAGGCTTGGGTGGTCGTAAGTTCACTAGTCAGGCTTGGGTGGTCTTAAGTTCACTAGTCAGGCTTGGATGCTCTTAAGTTCACTAGTCAGGCTTGGATGGTCTTAAGTTCACTAGTCAGGCTTGGATGGTCTTAAGTTCACTAGTCAGGCTTGGATGCTCTTAAGTTCACTAGTCAGGCTTGGATGCTCTTAAGTTCACTAGTCAGGCTTGGATGCTCTTAAGTTCACTAGTCAGGCTTGGATGGTCTTAAGTTCACTAGTCAGGCTTGGATGCTCTTAAGTTCACTAGTCAGGCTTGGATGCTCTTAAGTTCACTAGTCAGGTTTGGATGCTCTTAAGTTCACTAGTCAGGCTTGGATGCTCTTAAGTTCACTAGTCAGGCTTGGATGGTCTTAAGGTCACTAGTCAGGCTTGGATGGTCTTAAGTTCACTAGTCAGGCTTGGATGGTCTTAAGTTCACTAGTCAGGCTTGGATGGTCTTAAGTTCACTAGTCAGTTTCTCTTCCAAAGAATTAATGTCTTATTTCCGGGGCTAACAATTCCGACCGACTGATTACCCAAAGCTGGAAAATTTTTGAAGAAATTAACCTTTCCCGCTACGAGAAGAATCACACGGTTTTGGTGTTATTTTCAAAGGAAAAATACTTTCAGTAAAAACAAAAAAACAGAGGATATGAGTTGAAAAATGTGTGTCCCTGTCTTTCATTTAAATGGTTGAGAACAAAACATGAACAAATTCGTCGAATTCAGTTACAATTTTTTCTTTGCTGCCCTATCGAAGTAAAGAACACGCTAACTACATGACTGTAATAGATCATGGAGTGCCTTCCTGAACAGGTGGTGTAAATGTGTTAATACTCCACCTGTTCAAGAAGGCACCCTACCCATTACTGTCATGTAGTTAGAGAGTTCTTTACTCCACCTGTTCAGGAAGGCACTCCATGATCCATTACTATCATTAGTTGGCGTGTTCTTCGCTCCACCAGTCCAGGACCGCTTCGTTTTACGCTAAACTTCTTGTTTGTCTCCACCACCCAGCACCGTATCGTCTGGGGTCAACTCCCTTGCTGCCGTAACGCTAGAGGACCTCTACAAGCCGATCCACAACCGAGTGACGAAGCAAAGTCCATCAAAGAGGGTCACCACGGTAGCAACGACAGTCTTGAGTACGCTTTGTTTACATTCTATAACAATTTCATTCTCTGTCTGCCTGTCTCTCTCTCTCTCTCTCTCTCTTTCTCTCTCTAAACTCTCCCCTCTCCCTCCTTCCCTTTCCTCCCCTCTCTCTCCCTCCATACATCCGAATATCCCTCCCTTCCACTCTCTCCCACCCACTCTTCCCTGCTCTTTGTTTCTTTCCTCTCTCGTTTTCTTTCCTTCCCCTCTCTTACTCTCACTAGTTTAGCTAAAAACCAAGCCTATTGGATTGAATATTCCAAATAGATCTATTCGCGTGTTTATAGAATGTTCTATACCCACCCACAGCCATCGTTTTTGGATTCATCACCATCGGTCTGACCTACGGCGCTGACCTGCTGGGCAAGACCTCACTGGCTCTGTCCTTCATCATCTTCGGTGTCGTGGGGGGACCTTTGCTGGGACTGATCATGAACGGAATATTTATACCTTTCATCAACTGCTGGGTAAGTCAGGTGGCAATACTTAAAAAACTGTAACTGTGCAATTTTAACAAGATGTTGAAGTATTATCTCTTCATTACATTTCTCTTGTTATTCTCTAATGCACCTTTTGATATTCTCTAAAGCACCTCTTGCTATTCTCTTAAACACCTCTTGCTATTCTCTAAAGCACCTCTTGCTATTCTCTAAAACATCTCTTGCTGTTCTCTAGGATACAACATCTAAGATAAGTGATTATTTTTAATTTGTAAAGAATGGATATGTTGTATTTATGTACAGAATGGATATGTTGTATTGATGTACAGGGTGGATATGTTGATGTACAGAATGAATATGTTACATAGATGTACAGAATGGATATGTTGTATTGATGTACAGAAAGGACACATTGATGTACAGAATTAATATGGTGATCTCCATAATGGATATAATGATGTACAAAAGGGATAAGTCGATGAAAAGGAAGGATATGTTGATGTATTGTGTTTTCCTCAGGGTGCTGGGGCAGGTCTGATCTCCAGCCTTGCTGTGTGTCTGTATGTAGGTGTTGAGCCCATGATCAACCCGTCTCCCAGGATCGACCTGCCGCTCAGAACAGACGGTTGCCCGGCTGTGAACTCAAGCCTTCTTGGGCAGAACACGACCGCTTACGGCACGACCTCGGGTGAAGTGCTACAGCTGCCGTCGGTCATCATAGGCCAAGCAAGGTATTTCTTGAAGTTGTAGCTGTTGCTTTGCTGTTGTTGTTTTCTGTCTGGTGTAGCCTACTGTAGGATCCTGAAACACTGATTTGGGAATTGAGGTTACATTGATGTAGAAACACATATGTCTTTGTCTTGATAATTCAGACGCCAAAGAGTCTCATAAAAACGGCAGCACCTACGGTGTCTTGAGTTCTAATCAGGGTGCCAAACGTCCGTAAAATTATACCGGTGCCTAAAAATGACTGGTCCGTAAAAGTCCGCAAGAACTATAGATATGTCCGTCATCAAAAAATAAAAAAAAGATTTCAATAAAACTAGAAACCTCAGCGCTTGTGATTTGTTCTTGCTTACTCAACTTGCTGGATAGTAATAAGGAGAGACTCAGCAGTGTTGAGAATGCGATATTACAAGATAACATCATCAAAATGGCTCATATCCAAGTTAGCTTCGAAAGTTTGTTTTCAAAATATGTCCGTCCGTAAATAAAAGGATTTTGCTTGTCCTCGAAATCTTTGAAGCATCTGGATATTGGTACGTACATTTTATGTTTATTCTATTGATTGATTGATTGATTGATTGATTGATTGATTGATTGATTGATTGATTGATTGATTGATTGATTGATTGATTGATTGATTGATTGATTGATTGATTGATTGATTGATTGATTGATTGATTGATTGATTGATTGATTGATTGATTGATTGATTGATTGATTGATTGATTGATTGATTGATTGATTGATTGATTGATTTGTTTAATATATTTTAATTTTTGAGCTGGAAACCCTGGTTCTACAATGAATCTAACGTATAAATGAATTATATCCTTTGAGCTCGTCTATATAGTTGTGAAGTAAAATAATTTTTACTGTTTTCTTGTTACCGTAATAGAGACGTAATATAACATTGCAGACTAGATGGAGCCCGTCAAACATTAGGGACAGCAATGCGTGAACTTCCCGTCTACTAAAGTTACTTGACAAAATCGTGAACTCAAGTTGCGCACATTTAAGAATGCCAATTTTGCTACACCCCTACCCCCCACGCCCCTCTTTTTTTTCATGATACGTCACTGCACACTTTTTATTTCACGCCCATGGACTATATTAACATTCTCACGTCCCAGCCACTTTTAAACCGAATATTTTTTACACAATACTTCAATTGAGACGATTTCATTTCCAAAAAGAAAATATTACGCACCAAACGCAATTGCGTTATTAAAAATAGATATAAATCAATTTAGCGTAATTTTCGGGAATTACATTTTGCGCGCTAGTGAACTCATTATTGAACCACACTCTGGCGTATCTATATATAGCCTGCGTGGTGGTGGTGTTTGACCTTTCCTGGCGAATTATATATATAGATCTTTTACGGCATTTTATAACTGTTTTGTTGTTTGGTTGGATGGCGTAATAAATTGTTTGGCTCGGTTTATAAACGATTAACAATTTTTTTTATTTAAAAAAAAACATCTTCAGGGTTAACAACATTTAAAGTTAATGAATTTTCCAATACAGAAATGCAGGCCGCTTGGAGCTGTCGTACATCCACTACTCGACTTTGGCTCTTCTGCTCTCCTTCTTTGTGGCAGTCATTGTGTCCTTGATTACATGTAAGATTATAACAGCATCACAATATTATCTATCAGATAATCATAGTCTTACTAAAATAATATATTTTGGAATTAAAACTTCTGTAGAATATTATTTAGTTATATTCTGACTATAGTTTGCCTCACAGCGTAATCTTATGTGTCCTCTCTCTGTTGACAAATAAGTCTGTTGTCTCACAGCATGTATCTTATGAGTCCTCTCTCTGTTGACCAATAAATCTGTTGCTTCGCAGCATGTATCTTATGAGTCATCTCTCTGTTGACCAATACGTATGTTGCCTCACAGCATGTATCTTTTATCCCCGTCTAGGTTGCAATAAAGGAAAAGAAATTGATGAACGAACTTATTATAAATACTCGTGGAAGTGTAGGAAGTTTGTAAGTAAAGAAGTTTTACATAAGAAGTATTAAATAGGAAGCATTACATTTCTTGGATGTTTTTGTCACACCCCCCCCCCCCAAGGTTTACGCTGGTTTTCAATGGGCTGAGTTTTCTCTTAAGGACTATCAAATTGTTCAAACTCTCATCTTTCTTTATCTGACAGGCCTGTTCTCTCACCTAAATGACAGTTCTGTTCTCTCACCTAAATGACAGTTCTGTTCTCTCACCTAAATGACAGTTCTGTTCTCTCACCTAAATGACAGTTCTGTTCTCTCACCTAAATGACAGTTCTGTTCTCTCACCTAAATGACAGTTCTGTTCTCTCACCTAAATGACAGTTCTGTTCTCTCACCTAAATGACAGTTCTGTTCTCTCACCTAAATGACAGTTCTGTTCTCTCACCTAAATGACAGTTCTGTTCTCTCACCTAAATGACAGTTCTGTTCTCTCACCTAAATGACAGTTCTGTTCTCTCACCTAAATGACAGTTCTGTTCTCTCACCTAAATGACAGTTCTGTTCTCTCACCTAAATGACAGTTCTGTTCTCTCACCTAAATGACAGTTCTGTTCTCTCACCTAAATGACAGTTCTGTTCTCTCACCTAAATGACAGTTCTGTTCTCTCACCTAAATGACAGTTCTGTTCTCTCACCTAAATGACAGTTCTGTTCTCTCACCTAAATGACAGTTCTGTTCTCTCACCTAAATGACAGTTCTGTTCTCTCACCTAAATGACAGTTCTGTTCTCTCACCTAAATGACAGTTCTGTTCTCTNTTTTTTTTTTTTTTTTTTTTTTTTTTTTTTTTTTTTGTTTTTTTTTTTTTTATTTGTTTTTTATTTATTTTTTTTTATTATTTTTTTTTTATTATGATTTCTTTTTATTTTTCATTTTTATTTTTTTTGGGGGGGGGGGGTGGTTGCTATGATCCCTTTCTGAATATTTTCCTTTTCCCCTCTTAGTCGTCATCAAGCTATCAAGTCAACGATCCAGACAACGTTGTGGCCAACAATGATAAAGTCAGCAGACAAGAGGCAGACAATGATAAAGTCAGCAGACAAAAGGCAGACAATGATAAAGTCAGCCGACAAGAGGCTGACACTGGCAAGAACATGATCCAAGCGGAGTATGACAAGATAACTACCATAGCATCAGATTACACGTACACCAACCCAGCTTATGTGGATTAGGAGGTCACAATGGGCAGTGGCAGTCCACACCATTAAAGACAACCAGAAGAGGGTTGGAAAAAAAAAGAGAGAAATACAAGTTCATGCTGTGGCGTATGAAGGGGGCGATTCAGGGGTGGTCAGCACCGGAAGTACTTTTTACTTTATATTGAAGTTGGCATTTTCAGCCAACTGGGCATTTTTTTTTTTTCGTTGAAGGAGGTCGGCAAAATTTTTAGCCGGATAAGGCGGTATTAACCCTAGCCACGCCACTTAGTACAATGTACAGGCGACTCAGTGAACATTAAATATGAGTTTGAATGCCCGCAGTATTTTTACCACACCGCCCTTCCCTTCAAGCCAACAGCTGCTGTTGTTTTTTTTTTTTTTTTTGGTTTTTTTTTTTTTGTTTTTTTTTTTTTTTTTTTTGTTGTTGTTTTTTTTTTGTTTTTTTTTATAAAGGTGGGGGGAGGGTAATGTATATAAGTTTTAATAAAGAGTTACAGATCAGGCCAACATTTTTAATGTTTAAACAGCAAATTGTTACATAATTAGCGATGGGTACATTTTTACAAAAATATCTACCTCCTTTCACATCTTTGTGTGATTACTGAAGCATCTTGGGGGGGGGGGCGCATTTCGACCCTGGAGGACTCATCACAGGTATTTTAAATTATTACTTTTTTTTTTTTTTGTATTTCGGGAACTTTCCAAAATGGTGCTCCTAGAACATGGATACGCACTAACCGTCATCATGCTAATTGTTAAACGTCAGGATAACGTCCTTTGACATTGCTGACATTCACTCGGAGTCAGACAGAAGTCTTAAATTAATGACAATATTACTATTAAATAAAACACACAAGTCCTAAGCCTNTGTCCAACAATAAATCAACTGGAATTGCTGCCACTGCCCCCCCCCCGATAAATCTGAATTGCCCCCCCCCCCGAAAATCGGAAGTGTACCCCCCCATCCCCCCACCGGGGGGAAATTTCTGAAAGAAACACTGCTCCCAGATTACACCATCAGTGGCACTTCCAAGAAGAAAAGTTAGTTAGCAAATAAAGATTGTGGTATATTAATTGTTTTGTTTTTTAAATTCTTGTCCCTCAACGAATATTTTTAAAAATCAACAAGAACTAGGTGTTTAAGAGTTCACCTCCACACACGCATAAATACCATTTCTGAAAGTAATGTCGTCATCACTAATGTGATGAAAATTTTACTCTCCTTCAAACCACTTATCTAGGTTTGCCAGGCGTCCGGGAAAAAGAGGGCATGTCCTCCTTTTTTGCTCAATATTCTCCGTCCGGAATGGAAAAGCTAAATTCTTTTAAAATGTCCGGCTTTTCTTACATTTTATATTATAATTTTTATGTATCGTTGTTACAACTATGACATCGTATGTTTACCTTGTTACAATGTACAAAGACTATATTATATGCATTTCTGCGAACCAGTCGATTTGAGTAATTCTAACAATCTAGCTCTGTGCTGTATTATCTGTTGTCAAAATGTTAATTCCAAATTGCCCAAATGCATGTTGCGTTTCAAAGTTAATTAAATTTTTTGAATTTTTCTTCTGTATCCCTGGACACAATGGCAATGTGGAAAGAGTGTTCTCCTTGATTAATGCTCAATGCACAAAGGAAAGGAATAGACTCTTGACTCTGTAAAGGGCATCATTCTTACAAAGTACAATTTGAAGAATCTTACTTGTGAAAAGTTTTATGCATATGTGATTGCTAACGAGGATCTTCTACGAAAACTTAGCTCCTCCAAGAAATATGTCATGTAATTAATAAAGATTTTAAGGTAATGATTGTACAATTGGCTATTTAAATGATGTTTTTTGACATTTTGAAAAGGCGCACATTGAATTTGTTTGTTTTTTTAACGTAACTGTTTCTTGTTCGATTCACTAAGAGTAAGATACACTTAATTGGCAGCTATTACAATAAAATTGTACTGACTGTGAGTTTAATCCGGGACGACTCAAATTAAACATTCAAAATGTCCTCCTTTGTCCTCTTTTTTGTGTTATAATGTCCTTCTTTTGGCGTCCACGTTTCTGGCAATTCTATACTTATCTAAATATTTTGAATGTTTGAAAAAAATATATTTTCAGAATGGCCAACTGGCATTGAATAACAATTTCTCCCACCAATCAAGACAACGAAATTTAAACTGTTTTATTCTGAATGTTATTTGTAGGTGTTTCAATTGTTCTAAATATTTTAAATAGCAAATTAAGGTGTAATATCCATGTACATACAAAATTATATTTTTTACTAGGAGTTGCGCCATAATACCACATAATTGAAAGGTGGTCAACCTCACTGAGCCACCGGAGTTGAACGTACAATGTTTCTGTTGGT
This sequence comes from Lymnaea stagnalis, assembly GCA_964033795.1. NCBI lineage: Eukaryota > Metazoa > Mollusca > Gastropoda > Lymnaeidae > Lymnaea > Lymnaea stagnalis. Next base: position 152,140 of record CAXITT010000580.1, on the reverse strand, counting down.
ATTGAGCTCTTTAAAATAGACTTAAGAAAGGAAAATATGGTGGAAAAGTTAGAGAAAAAAAAATAACTGTGTTAATACAATTTGTTGCATATGTCGTAATTCTACACACAAAAAAAGAGTGCAACCTTAATGATTACTAAACGTATTTTGAACTTACGCGATCGTACTTTATGGGATACTATTTTACTAAAGCAGATGTTATTTTACTAAAGCAGATGTTATTTTACTAAAGCAGATGTTATTTTACTAAAGCAGATGTTATTTTACTAAAGCAGATGTTATTTTACTAAAGCAGATGTTATTTTACGAAAGCAGATGTTATTTTACTAAAGCAGATGTTATTTTACTAAAGCAGATTTTATTTTACTAAAGCAGATGTTATTTTACTAAAGCATATACTATTTTTCAAAATTAGATACAATTTTACTAAAGCATATGTTATTTTATTAAAGCATATGTTATTTTATTAAAGCATATGTTATTTTACTAAAGCAGATGTTATGTTACTAAAGCAGATTCTATTTTACTAAATCAGATACAATTTTACTGAAGCAGATGTTATGTTACTAAAGCAGATGTTATTTTACTAAAGTTAACTCAAATTTGGATACCTCTCTATACAGCAGCCGGTCCAAATGGATTTTATAATTTCATTGTGAATGTGATGATTTATTTTTTTTTTTATTTAATGACGTTTTAAAAATAGCGTGTTAATCTACTTTCCCATGCTTTTATTGTTTAATTTATTAAATGAATATTTAAATATACGCATTTATTAATGTGCAAGGTGTTTTGTATTTTTCCATGTTGTATGTGTTATTTGTATGCTGATAAAATATCTCAACATTATCATGTTACGGTCATCGTTCTTCTTACATCATCGATCTTGTTACAATAAATTAGCTAGGACTAGGTCTAATGACTTCGATCTTAAAAAGTTCATAAATTTAATCAAAATGTTGATGGCTAGTAGATTTGGGTCTCATTTCTGTGGTATCCATCCGTTGAAATGGTTTAATCTGCTATAACCATCTTTTAATTCTATTTAACACCATCGTCCTCGCAAAACCATAAATAAACTTGTCAAATTAGGTGAGCAGTTTGGGTTTGTTTCTTTTTTGTTTTAAATAATCTGAATATTGTCACATTCTTCATCACAAAGAATTTTGTAGCAATTTTTTTTTTAAAGTGAAGACACAGTCAACCACGCCGAGTTGTGACTTGGCAACTCACCTATCTATCTACCTGAAAACCATCAACGTTGAGCCTTGGCAACTCACTTAAGCAGGGTTGCTTTCAGCCATCTCTCGGGGGGGGGGGGGGGGACCCTCCCCCCGGGAAAAAAAAGGGCCCCCCCCCCCAACCCGGGACCAAAATGTGTACAACAATGTAACGATTATATTTTTTTAAATTAAAAACGACAATTTTTTTATTTTTTTTTTATAAGTTCTAAAAAGAGTAGTTCATTGTGCCTTTAACCAAATGCAATTAGTGGAGGCTATGAAATATCGCTATGTTCTATATATTTGATGATCCGTATATGTAAGACCAATCTTGTTAAAGGCTTACAGTATTCGACTTAATAAAAAAAAAATCGTCGGCTACTTGCCGCTCCAGACCATAAGCCAACGGCTTCCTTTTTGTAGTTCGCACTTACCGATATTATTTTCTTAATAATTTTTTTTTCGATTTCGCAAATTTAAAGACTTTAATTACAATGTATTAAACTACGTTTACGTCACTTTCAAGTTCTACATTCTAATAATATTTCTTACTAAGTATGAAATATACGCAATCTATGTTCAAATTATATTTCATTATAAACGCATTACTTTTAAAGTAGAGGTAGATGTTAAGTTAATTATAATTGTATGGTGGCATTAGGCTTTTAAAAATATTTTTATTAACATAATTATAAATATACTCTATTCCATCAATGTTGAGTTATATAAAATGGAAACTTGAATAATTGAGATATGTAATTATTTTTATTAAGAATTTAAGGGCCGCAAAGAAACAGGGCACATTTCATCAATTATAATAACGAAAGCGACTGTGTTTTCTTTAAATTTGTTAATTTTGTAACAAAGTTTTCTGAATAAAAAAGTTGTTTTGTTTTTTTTAATTAGCCTAAATTTATTGTATTCCCAACTGCTTTTGTCCTTTCTTCTTCTTCTTCTTCTATATCTTAAGGGCCCACGATCAATTTATTTATCATTTTGGCTCCTATGCATGTAGATGGGATTTGCAATGTTTCTGTTCCTGGTGTTGATGAGGAAATTTCACAGATTTCCAGTGCCACTTTGTGAGGGAATCATGCACTGGGGGTTTGAAGGCTTGAGGCAATAGACACAAATGTGTCTAGTGTTGTCGCCTCAACCGTTCCTTTTGAAAGATTGTTCCAGTCCCTGATTGTCTTGGGCAGGAATGAGCAGCTCCTATACTGGCTTCTTGCTGGTATGAGCCTGAATTGCCTGTCATGGCCTCGTCGCTGTCTATGGGGGAGAGGTACGAGTTTCTGTTTAATACTGGAACAGTGGACCAGCCCATTATTTATCTTGTACATCATGGAGAGCCTGGATTGTCGTCGTCGTTTCTCCAATGGTGACCAGCCTAGTGTTTCTAGCATGCTGCCAACACTTGAGGTATTCCTGTAGCGGTTTAGGACAAAGCGTGCTGCTCGTCGCTGGACCGCCTCCAACCTGTCAATGCTCTTCTGGGTAAATGGGTCCCAGACTGAAGATGCATAATCTAAAATCGGACGGATAAAGGCTTTATATGCTCTTTCTTTCACACAGGAGTTGCCAATCTTTAGATTTCGCCTTAAGAACCCTAGGGTCTTGTTTGCTTGGTTACATACATTGTTAATATGTTCATCCCATCGGACCTCTCTTTGAATGGTAACACCCAGGTACTTTACGGAGGAAACTTGCTCAAGAATATGGCCGTGCAGTTTGTATTGGTAGTGTAGAGGAGTACAACTTCTAGAGATTGATAGTGTCTGGCACTTGGCAGGGTGAAATTCCATGTCCCAGCTCATCTCCCACTCAGCTAACAGATTGAGATCCTGTTGTAGCTGGTCCTGGTCAGATCTGTTGGCGATCGTCCTATACACTGCTGTGTCATCTGCAAACAGTCTTGCCTGTGATGTCAGTTTCTCCGGTAGGTCATTAATGTATGCTAGGAACAAACAGGGGCCCAGGACTGATCCCTGGGGGACCCCTGACTTCACATTGACAAAGGAGGAGCTTGTACCGCCCACCACTACTGCTTGGCGTCGGTGGCTGAGGAAGCTAGAGATCCATGTTTTAGTGGTGCCTTGAATCCCATATCTCTGGAGTTTGTGTAGAAGCAAACTATGATTCACCCGGTCAAATGCTTTTGCGAAGTCCATTACTAGCACGTCAGTCTGCTTGTGGTTCTCCAGATTGGTCATCAAGTCTTCTACAAATTCGAGAAGCTGGGTCTCACATGACCTATTGACTCGGAAGCCAATATCAGAATTATAAACAAACTGTCACTAGTTGCACGGATTTTTTAAAATTATTATTTTTTTTCTAGATGAGGATCTAATCAGCAAGCTAAAATAAAAAAAAAAAACAGAAGATTTTTTGAAGTAGCATTTCTATTATGATGCCAATTTCATTTTTGTTGGCACTTGTGTTAGAAAAAATCGTATTCCTAATTTGTCAATTTAAAATAAATTCTGTAGATTTGAGTATATAATGTTTTAAACTATATCTAATTGGAAATTTGTAATTTATCTGAAAAAAGTTGTAGTAGTGTGAAATTCCAAAATAAAAATTTTAATCAACAGAATATTTGGAAATGTATACTTTATTTTGTAAATAACTCATGAATTATTTACATAATAATTGCGTTCATGAACGATTTATAAGAATGGCCAGTTTTGATAACACATACAAATGTATAGACCTTTATAGTTAAAAGTTGTTTTTTTTTATCTATTTGACTAAAATAGAACCCTGTAAATATTTAGCGAAGGTTATTATTACACGTTAGTTGTTATACGTATTTTTTTTTCATTTGCGTTCAACATATAAAATGATGTTAGCAGTGCGTTCAACATATAAAATGATGTTAGCAGTGCGTTCAACATATAAAATGATGTTAGCAGTGCGTTCAACATATAAAATGATGTTAGCAGTGCGTTCAACATAAAAATGATGTTAGCAGTGCTTTTTTGTGATGGAACCCATTTTTATTTCTGAAAATTCATTATGAACTATGCAGTTAAGCCCCAAAAAGGTTTTAATAAGAAATGAAAGACATCTTACTATTTATTAATATAAAAAAATACTTCATAGCATCAGGAGATCGACTTCTCAAGGCCCCTTTTGCCACTTTTTGGTTTTTTCCTTCCCTAACTTGCATTGAAAGTTGCAAAGTAATAAAATATCCACATCATATTTTATCTTTAAGCCCCTAAAATATTTTAGGCCCAGTGCAGTCGTAGGGGTTGCTGGGCTCACACGATGTTTCTAAGGTTAAGTGATACCCTACATTTAGAAAAAAAAAATAGCACCTCTTCCGTTGCTTTCCAAGTGTATAATTCTGCAAAACTAAATTAAAGTATTTGCTAAAATGCATTCTTGTATTTTGAATTTATCAAAAAAATTTGAGAACTAAAAGGTTTTAATAGGTGATATTATGCTAGGGTAAATGTATTCCCTCAAGGGCACCACAACTGGAATGAATTTAGTTCATGCCCCCCCCCCCGTGCGGCGTTAAAGGTGTCTTTGATCATTATTATGGCTAATTTTGGCGCTTCCCCAAAGAAAGTTTGAAATGTCTCCTTGTCTGAAAGAAACAGTTAACTCATCAAGCATGCGCCAAAATGAACCCCTTGAATTTGCGCGACTGTCTTCAGCACCCTCAATTTCAGCACCCCTTCCCTCACGCTGACCAATGTTACAGTATGTTTTTTTTTAATATAATATTGTGCCAAATGATTCCACTGGATCACGCCGCGATTAACGTGAATTCATTTTATGTATGGCACTGTCACCATAATGACTCCCCATTCCCTTAAAAATGTCCCTACCCTGATCAAAAACTCAAATAGAAACATTGAATTCATCTCTACTCTAAAATACACCTCTTGATTTTGAAATAGTAATAAAAACTCCCCAGACCCTTTCACCGCTCAATATTCATGTTACCTACTTACGTATGCCTTTCACTCTTGAGCATAGGGCGTCTACAAGAATTTTACATTCATCTCTGTCCTGTGCGTTCCTTTCCATCTGCTTCAATGTGTATCCCATACTTGGTCTGCCTCTAGCTCGCGTTTCCGTGTATTTTTAGGGCTTCCTCTCTTTCTTTTTCCCTGTGGATTTCATGTTAGGGATTGTCTGGGGATGTTATCTGGGAGTTTACGAAGAATCTAACCTATCCACATTTGTCTTTTCCTTTTCATGTTTTCAGTAATAGGCTTGTAAGTATTTGTTGGTGATGGGGTTTGGCCATTTGATTTTCAGGATCTTTTTAAGATAAGTGTTTATGAAGGTCTTTACTTAATGGTTAATGCTCGCTGTTGATCTCCGAGTTTCGGCTCCATATAGTAGGACTTTTTTATATCCGTATTGAAAATTCTGACTTTGGTTTGAAGAGTCAGTCTTCTCTTTTACAATACAAACTCTGCAGTTGTACGAAAATGCCGCATCTCCAAATAAAGAAAAAGTGACATATGAGTGAACAACCTCACCCTCCCCATTTCTGTACCACTGGAAGGGGCGTAGCTAGTGTTTGGCGTCAGGGGGGGGAATTTTTTATTTTTTACCCCCCCCCCCCCCGCAACTGTGACACTAATTATTTTCAACCATCAAAGCCCATTTTGGTGCCACCTCCAGTCTAACGCCCCGGGACGTATGCCCCATGTGCCACCCCTTAGCTACGCCTCTGGCCACTGTCCACCCCCCCCCGAAAATCTGAAATGCCTCCCACCCCCGGGGGGAAAATGTCTGAAAGAGACACTGCACTTAACTGTTGTTCGTCCGTCGAAATCGACTAGGACCATCGAGTCATCCGGTTTGGGGGAGGGTGGGTTATGGTGAGCACGTAGGTGGCTTGCTAGTCCGATCCCTGCTCAGAATAATCTCTGGCACCGCGTCAGGTTATAGTTGCTGCAGTCGACCATCAAAGTTGAGACTTGGCAATTCACCATCTACCTGACAGCCATCAAAGTTGTGAGATGCTCTCCTGATTGGTATGGCCCCTCTCAACCCACCCCTCTTAACCCACCCCTCTTTCTCTTTCTCACTTCACATTCAGTTGTTAAATGATGAGTCTTTATACCTTTATATTTTAATTATAGACCTTTTGCTACTTTGATCTAAAATGAAGTTTGCAATAAATTACTCATTCATCTATTTAGAGGTCCCCAAACTTGTTTGTCTCGTAGACCACTTACCTCTTGATTTTGAAATAGTAATAAAAAATATCGGTGTTGGGTAGACCTGATATTGATTTTTTTTGCAAATTCATTAACTTCTAATTTATTTTTGACATCCGGTAGAGTGCTTTTCACTTTGAAAGATTTAAATTTATAACGGTACTGAAGTGTAGTTTGAAAAACTTTTTTTTTTAAATGTACGTCTTATAAATTTATTAGTTAAATTAAAACGAACCAAATTAAAATGTACTTTCTGTTACATAAAACAACTAAGCGGGCGGAGCTGAGGGAAACTGCTAGCTTATAATAATTCTTAAACAGTTTCATATATCAGAAAATATACCCAATAATTTAAATTTTAATCTGATTCTTCATCACGTTTCATGAACATTTATGTTTTTACAATTTTTACTTCATGGGTACTTTTATAATTTATATAGGAAGATATATGTCTCTCTGTTATAAGGTAATATTATGTAAGTAAATAGGTACTATCTGTGTATGTTGTCAACTCCTATAACGTCTTCTTGGATTGATTACATTCGTCAGTTCTTTCATACGTTGAAGCGTGGTACTATTTCTACTATCAATTAACAAGCTCAACTCCTTTTCATAATAACTATAAATTTAATATCTAAGTAAATATAATAAACATCCTATCACTCCAAGGTTCCACTCAAGACTGCCGCACGGCTAAAACATACGTCACAATACTGCATAGACACTACGTCACGAATCAGCATAAAAATACGTCATAAATACAATGGCGGGAAGAGCGTTCACTAACTATAATAGACAAGCGCGGGAAAAGCGTTCAACAACTAATGAACATAATATTGAGTCGCAACAATTACTAATGAACGCTCATACTCGACATATCCGCCCTCTTTCATTTCAGATTTAACTAAGGGAGTTAAGTCGTCACCAGACACACAAAATTTACATGAATTACATCAAGAAGAGACCTTCAGCCGTATGAACGGTCCTTATCAAAAAACATTATTTAGGTATCACTGAAAATCAAACAGATTTATGATATACTGCAATAAAATAAACAATCCTTCGTGCATAATTTTAAATGCAATTCAAGAGTTAAAAATTCATGTACGACAATAAAAATCAGACCATTAAAATTGAATGTCAACATTAATTTTCATTTTTCATACCAACAAAATAATTATATTTTTATCTCAAAAATCAGGGCAAATACATCAATATCCTTACTGAATTTGAAACTATAACTAAATTAATCCAAATCATATCATCAAGGAGGTGTATTTTTAAACAAAACCAATGGTCATCACTATAAAAACACAAAACTATCTAACATTATTACAGGTAGAGATGCCTCACCACAATTTGAGCAGCCTTTATTTGCTCTTAAATAACACAGCTACAGATGGTGGGACATATCTTTTGTCCGTCGATTTCACAACTTTATGCTTCAACATGTTTATTATAATTAAAATTATCTTTCCCTGTTCTTTTGACCCGTGGTCATAACTCATGTGAAACCTCAGTTTTACAATACATATTTTTAAATTGTTACAAAATGAAAAACGAGTCTCATAAAAAAGAAATTCAAACAAATCAGGAACTTCAAAGCAATCATGGCAATAGTTACTTTTAACAGATTCATTTTTTTTAACAATTCAAACAAAAGCCTCACCTCCCAACTCATGGACCTGACAACTCACCTCCTCTTGAAAATCATAAACAAGTGCACCTTTAGAGCTGGCAGCGCTCTCTTTAACACTTTCAACATTGGTTTCCAACTTAATGTTAGAGCACTCCTGGCTCTCAAAATCTGGACAAATTTCACTCACATTACTTGGGTATTTATTTTCATTAAAACTATCTGTAACAATATGTACATTTGAGCAGCCCTGGCTCACATTTACAGGTGATTCATTATTATTACAATTATCCGTAACAATATGAACATTTGAGCAGCCCTGGCTCACATTTACAGGTGATTCATTATCATTACAGCTATCCGTAACAATATGAAAATTTGGGCAGCCCTGGCTCACATTTACAGGTGGTTCATTATCATTACAGCTATCCGTAACAATATGAAAATCTGAGCAGCCCTGGCTCACATTACCTTTGATTCATCATCAATACAGCTCTCTGTAATACTATAAAATTTTGAGCATCCCTTGCTCATAACAACTAGTGTTACATTTTCATTGCAGATCTCTGCAGTAACATCAAAACCTGAGCACACCTGGCTCACATTATCAACTAATTCATATTCATTACCAGTACATATCTCTGTAAAACTATCATCATTTGAGCAATCTTTGCTCACATTACACAGTGACTCATTTACATCACAATAATTATTAACAACAATTTTCTCTCCTTCCCCCACCTCAGGGATTACACTAACCTTATCAACTTCACAGAAAAAATCAGACACTTTAACTTCAGGACTTACATTATCTGATGGCTCACCATGAGATACAACAAAAATCATGTCCTCAGACATTAGAACAGGGTTCTCTTTGCTTTCGAGACAGCCCGTTTCCATAACAACCGATTCATTACATGCTGTGGCGCTGGGACAGTCCCCTACATACGTCCACCTAAGGTCATTTCCAACGACTTCTACCATATTAAATTGTCGTCCCCTTTCTTCTTTACATTGGACTTCCTGGGATACACCAACTACTTCAACCTCGTTTTGACATGAATCTAAATCTATATCTATACCCTTTGCCACTGGGGGTATGTCAACACGGTCAACGTTGTCCCTTTTAACGTTAGCCGACGGACCAATGAACAAATCACTGTCATTTCCATTTTAAAAAAATTGAGTCGTCAGCAGAGGCAATAATATCATTTTGTTCCTCAGTATCTTTAGCCATGAACCGTGGTTGCGAGGCCGGCTCTTGCCTGGGGTCAGGATCATGAGTATGTCCACCGTTATCCACATAATCGTCAATAAAGTTGTTTTCACTTACATTAATAGAAAATCTATTAAAATTTTTATAGGGATTCTCACAGTGAATGCTGGCAATGCCATAATATATTTCTTCCCCTTGACTCTCGTCATCGTCACTGTCGTTATAATAATATGCCTGTCTCTTTAAAATAATTTCCCGTCGTTCTGCCGCTAATTCCGCCAGTCTAATTTCTTCATCTAGTTTATCTAGTTCAAATTGTCTCTCTCTCTGTTTATCTCTTTCTATACGTTCTTCCCCTCTCTGTCTATCTATACGTTCTTCCTCTCTAGCTCTAAGTTCTTCCTCTCTAGCTCTAAGTTCTTGTTCTTCAAACTTAACTCTTATATACTCCTCTAGGTTCTCTCCGGTATAACAAAGTAACACTCCCACATGCCTAATTTCTTCTAAACTCCATTTCCTACTTGTTCTTCCTCTCTAGCTCTAAGTTCTTGTTCTTCAAACTTAACTCTTATATACTCCTCTAGGTTCTCTCCGGTATAACAAAGTAACACTCCCACATGCCTAATTTCTTCTAAACTCCATTTCCTACTGACATATCCAGCCATATCAATGCAAATTAAGGGTGATCATACAGTAAACAATAATTAGGTTTAAGGACCAATCGCAGTCTGTTTAAACTAACTCTAGCAAAAATCTAAATTCTACCCAGGTAAAAAAATGTTAATACATGAGTCATAAGAAAAGTAATGCCAAAAATGTTTTAAACAATAAAAATCCAACTTGCCTGGTTCGTGGAAAGTCCTATAGAATTTAAATATTATTCAAAACACACTGGGCTTAATTAAGTGTCAATGGTTCTTTACTGTCAATAGTTCTCTCACAAACTTCAATTGTCCTATATGGCGATCTTGGGACACAGTCATTGAGGTGTGGGTGACCGGGACGGGTCACGGGACATCGGCAGCTCACTGGACAGAATGTAGGCGAATCGCCGACACTGGACAGTTCGTGTGTAACTCGCCAATACAGGATCGGGCACGTGCAGCTTGATGCAGGACGGGACGTTGGTGGCTCGTTGAAGCAGGACAGGGCGTTGTTAAACTGAGTGACCGGACAGGCCACAGGACTTCACAGCTCACTGGACACGAAGTTGGTAGCTCACTACCGACAGGACGTAGATAACTCGATACAGGGAAATGCGTAGTTAATTCACTGGAACTCAACAGGACGTTGGCGATTTGATGAAGCTCAGGTTTGGGTATTTCACTGGACCTGGACACGAAGTTGGTAGCTCACTACCGAAGGAACGTAGATAACTCGATACGTGGAGGGGCGTAGTTAATTCACTGGAGCTGAACACGAAGTGGGTAACTCACTACCGACAGGACGTAGATAACTCGATACAGCGATGGGCGTAGTTAATTCACTGGAACTGAACAGGACGTTGGCAACTTGATAACGGGCAGGGCGTAGCTAATTTGCTGAAACTGGACACGACATTGCTAACTTCATACAGAGCAGGACGTAATTATTTCACTGGAACTGAACAGGACGTTAGCAGCTTGATAACGGGCACGGCGTAGTTAATTTGCTATAACTGGGCACGACATTGGTACTTCATACAGGGCTGGACGTAGTTATTTCACTGGAACTGGACACGAGGTTGGTAACTTGATAACGGGCAGGGCGTAGTTAATTTGCTATAACTGGGCACGACATTGGTACTTCATACAGGGCTGGACGTAGTTATTTCACTGGAACTGGACACGAGGTTGGTAACTTGATAACGGGCAGGGCGTAGTTAGCCTGTTGCAGGTTAGGACATAACTATCCTAATACAGGACGTAGGTGGTTGATGGAGTTACTGGCGCATGCAACTCACATAAACTTGACACACGGTGGCAGCGGGGCTCCGACATTGAATTACGGGAACATGCGACGATGGTTGTAACTTCACTAAAGTTGAATACTAAGAATGTTCTTGTACTTTACCTCAAGTATGAAAATAACGAGGTTCACCAATCCCGGATGAGAAGCCCCCATGTCAACTCCTATAAGTCTTCTTGGATTGATTACATTCGTCAGTTCTTTCATACGTTGAAGCGTCGTACTATTCTCACTATCATTGAATAAACTCAACTCCTTTTCATAATAACTATAACTTTAGTGTCTAAGTAAATATAATACACATAACATGTGAATATAGCGCAGCTCACTATCAGACCTAAATAATACACATCCTATCACTCCAAGGTTCCACTCAAGACTGCCGCACGACTAAAACATACGTCACAACACCGCATAGACAATACGTCACGACTCAGCATAAAAATACGTCATAAAGACAATGGCGGGAAGAGCGTTCACTAACTATAATAGACAAGCGCGGGAAAAGCGTTCAACAACTAATGAACATAATATTGAGTCGCAACAATTACTAATGAACGCTCATGCTCGACATATGTGGATTATTCCATTCATGGAATGCCTAAATAGATGTCAAGATCTGCTTACATGAGATCCACTATCCTTGAACCCCATTTTCATTTCATGGACCCCCAATTTTTTTTTTCCCCTGACATGGACCCCTTGCAAGTTGTCGTCAACTCCTGTGGGGGTCGATATAGACCACTTTGGGAATCACTGTAATTCTATTTCAAAACTATTGTTGCCAGAAAATGAATGGGAATATCTGATGACAATAACTATTAACTTTCAGACTCGGCCCCCACATACTCAGTTCAAAACCTAGGGGATGTCAAGGGTGTGACCGCCCCAGGCGGTAGAAGGGGGGGGGGGTTGTTAATGTAACGTTATAATTCTATAAAGGATGGGTGTTAGTGGGCAAAACTGCTCTTGGAAGCATGTAGTCAACACCACTGTTGCTTAATTTAGTTTGATTCACTTTGGGTAAATCAAAAATCTGTTCCTTTTTTTGGGGGGGGGGGGGGGGATTTAAACTTAAAACAAGTGTTAAGTATTTATAAAATACAGAATGAAGAAGACAATTCAACCAGTGATTTTTAATGTTCATTTATTTTGAAATTGCTTAACATGACTGAGACATCTGGTGATAATAATAACTTCACAACACAGTTTGGCATGGAACAACTTGGACAAGGTGAAAACATGAGATGCCTGCTATCCACACTCTTCTAACAGCTATGTAGTGACCTCTCAAAAGGGAGAAATTCACTATGCACCTTTACTTCATGAAGCACTCATTTACACATGCCCTAAAAACACATTTTGAGATAACAGCTGTAGAAATGAAAAATCTGTAGTCCCGGTGAATGCACTCCTTTGGTCAGCTGTTATCAATCTACCGACATCTTTGGTAAAACAGGTTGGATAACAGAATTACATTTGTAAGAAAAATGAAAATGGTCGAGTTTTTATTTTACAAAGGTGAAATTTTTTTTTTGTGACGATTCGTAACTTGTATATAGAAAATCAGGTTATAAAAAAATCAATTGTGGAACGGATCAAGTGTTTTTAGTTAATGGCATCATTTTTTTAAAAATTGATCACAAATTAAAAATTATTCTCTGAAACAAAACAATGAATTTTCACACAGGCACACAACAATCAAATAATATTCACTCAGACATTTATTGCAAATTGGCATAATGGATTTATTTAAACAGAACCTAAATTAATCGCCAGAAGTGTCTGTACAAGGTGACATTTTTTCATAGCAAGATCAACTGAAATCAATATAAATATGTACAAAATGATAAATCTTTGATGTATGAAAATATACACCTAAATATATTCATCTCAAGGCTTTTAAAACTCAGTGTTGAATAATTTAAAAGGCAAAGCAAACAGATAAATAGGACCAAACAAATGTGCCTTCCGTCAGCAAGTCATTGGAATAAGTAAAACACGACAAGTATTTTTCTCAGTGTTTTGTTTTTCATTTATTCTAAACTGGCGCAACTTCTTCTTTATCATAAAATGCTTTTCCCCTTTTCTTTTAAATTTCATTTGAACATGTCACAATAAAAACTACTCTTAGATGATAATACCCACTTGACTAATCACTGGCTTGCTCTGATTCTTTTTGTTTATATTAACAATTGTTCTGTCTCACCACAAAATCTATAACTATAATGCATTTCATAAGAGAAAGTGATGGATTTTTGTGACTTAAAATATAGTATTCCCATCTAAGATGTTCTTTAAGGTCTCTGCTGAGCAAAACCTCAAGGCCAAACATTCAGCAATTTTTTGTTAAGTCAAAAATAAATCTTCTTCTAAACACAGTCCCACGGTCAGAAAAATGATATTGGACAATGATTGAGTACTTTGCAGACAAGGTTAAAAAGAAATTAATGAAATTAATTATACATGCTCTGCTATCTTAGCTAAAATGATTTCTTATTTTAAACAATGAATTTGTGATAATTTATCTGAGGCTGATACTAATTTAACTGAGTCCTCCACTCGTACAGATGTTAATTGAGGGTACTGCCCTTATTGTTTGCTTCAATAAATTTTAACCTCAAAACACAACGACTGTGGAGTTACAAATTTTGAACACAATGTGTTGTTTAACACCAGTGGGTAAGGAAGGGGTGGGGGTCTGGCTTTGATTTATAATTCATATTAAGACCGGAACAACTTTTTAAACAAACTGCCACTCCATCATAAAGCCTACATGTTCTGTCACAACTGTGTTCCGTCACAACTTTATTTCTCTTCCATTTGAGACTAGCCAGAGTATTTAACAACATTTGTACTGAGCAGCACCATTCAACAAACAAGTTATGGCCCTTTGAGGGACTTCCCAGAAATGCAGAATGCGTCATCTAGGTTGAGCTTGTCTTTAACAGGAACAACAGTGAGTCCTCCGCTTAGATCAATTGTGTTGCCCTCTTTCTCCTATACAACAACAAATTAATACATGAATACATGATAGAGAAAATATGTTGGGAGACCAGATATTAGAAACTATTAAACATTTATGTCAAAATCTTTCTTTTTTTTTTTTTAATTAAAGAATAATTATCTATTGTTTTGAAAGGTCAGGGTTTTTTTATGTTGTAAAACTCAATTAAAAAACAAAGTGAACATAAAATCATAGTGTTGTAAAGCTCATGTCTCCTGTAGTTGTAGCAGACAAAAACAAGTTTTTTTTAGTGTTCAAACTTTGGATTTACTACTAAAAATTACCTTTTTCATCAACAATTGTTTTAGTGCTCAGCATATCTTTTTACAATATTATAGTTAAAATAGTTAAATTTTCTTCATTAAAACTGATTTTTTTATTCCTTCCAAGGTTGTTTGTTTTGTTTTTTTAAAGCAACTTACTGTTTTGTAGTCTAGAAGCATCTCTTTAAAGGCCATGAAGTCACTAAATGTCAGCAGTATCTCAAAAATTTCTCCTTCTAACTCCTGCTTTCTGTCCCTTAAAGTTGAAGAGCAGAAGGGATAATGTAAAGACTGCGACAAAGCATAGAACAGTTGCTTTCTGTTAAATTGGGTTTTTATTCAACACAGATGTGTTCAATACATTGGAGGGCACCAAGTGTCAAATAAAAAATTATTTCCTTTCCCACGCTGTTCTTATCCTTTCCCACTCTGTTCTTATCCTTTCCCACTCTGTTCATATCCTTCCCCACACTGTTCGTATCCTTCCCCACACTGTTCGTATCCTTTCCAACTCTGTTCTTATCCTTTCCCACTCTGTTCGTATCCTTCCCCACGCTGTTCGTATCCTTTCCCACGCTGTTCTTATCCTTTCCCACTCTGTTCTTATCCTTCCCCACTCTGTTCTTATCCTTCCCCACACTGTTCGTATCCTTTCCCACTCTGTTCTTATCCTTTCCCACTCTGTTCGTATCCTTTCCCACTCTGTTCTTATCCTTTCCCACTCTGTTCTTATCCTTCCCCACGCTGTTCTTATCCTTCCCCACACTGTTCATATCCTTTCCCACTCTGTTCTTATCCTTCCCCACTCTGTTCTTATCCTTCCCCACACTGTTCGTATCCTTTCCCACTCTGTTCTTATCCTTTCCCACTCTGTTCTTATCCTTCCCCACTCTGTTCTTATCCTTCCCCACGCTGTTCGTATCCTTTCCCACGCTGTTCTTATCCTTCCCCACTCTGTTCTTATCCTTCCCCACTCTGTTCTTATCCTTCCCCACACTGTTCGTATCCTTTCCCACTCTGTTCTTATCCTTTCCCACTCTGTTCGTATCCTTCCCCACACTGTTTGTATCCTTTCCCACTCTGTTCTTATCCTTTCCCACTCTGTTCTTATCCTTTCCCACTCTGTTCTTATCCTTCCCCATGCTGTTCGTATCCTTCCCCACACTGTTCATATCCTTTCCCACGATGTTCTTATCCTTCCCCACTCTGTTTTTATCCTTCCCCACACTGTTCGTATCCTTTCCCACTCTGTTCTTATCCTTTCCCACTCTGTTCTTATCCTTTCCCACTCTGTTCTTATCCTTTCCCACTCTGTTCTTATCCTTTCCCACTCTGTTCTTATCCTTTCCCACTCTGTTCTTATCCTTTCCCACTCTGTTCGTATCTTTCCCCACACTGTTCGTATCCTTTCCCACGCTGTTCTTATCCTTCCCCACTCTGTTCTTATCCTTCCCCACACTGTTCGTATCCTTTCCAACTCTGTTCTTATCCTTTCCCACTCTGTTCGTATCCTTCCCCACACTGTTCGTATCCTTTCCCACTCTGTTCTTATCCTTTCCCACTCTGTTCGTATCCTTCCCCACACTGTTCGTATCCTTTCCCACTCTGTTCTTATCCTTTCCCACTCTGTTCTTATCCTTTCCCACTCTGTTCTTATCCTTTCCCACTCTGTTCTTATCCTTTCCCACTCTGTTCGTATCCTTCCCCACTCTGTTCTTATCCTTTCCCACTCTGTTCTTATCCTTTCCCACTCTGTTCTTATCCTTTCCCACTCTGTTCGTATCCTTCCCCACGCCCTTGTAAACGCTTCCAATGCTCTTAACACTTTCTACACTCTTTAACCTACCGTTTTTTTTTAAAACATAAACAATTTATATATGGGTACTCCCCAGTTTATAAATAGGGATATATACAAGTAAAAAGCAGAGATACAGAGAGACAACAAAAAATGAACCGTGATAAGGCAAGAGACAACTGTATACACACACAATATCAGCAATAGCTAGAATAAACCATATCAACTTTGATGACTGAGAGTGAGACAGCAGTAAAGCATTACTGAATAAGAAATAAAACAAAACTCACCTTAACTGCTGTGTGAACTCTACCATAGAGAAATCAGACATCCTTTTCTTCAACTCAATTTCAAGATAGGACTCTATAACTGAAATCTGGGAGTATGGTTAATTTATATAGAAATCTATCCAATAAATGTTACAAAATACCAGAAATCAAATTGAACCAAGCAAGCATGGCTCATACAATACGGAGATGATTCTTTAAAAAAATGAATTACAGCAGCTTAAATGATAATCATTTATACAAATGTTTGCCCCATAAAAAATTGGTGGTGCAAGAGGCAGCCAGGGTAAAATTTAAAGGACATTAACTCTTTAACTCCTGTGTTCTGATAAATCGGCTTAAAAAAAAAACACATCAAGGGATTGACGATGTTTTATCTTTATAATATTATTTCATTTGTGGCCACTCCTTATGAAAAAGCCCTTTTAAGTTAACAAAATAGATGTATTTCTCATGGACTGAAACTAGGAATTATGGAAGGGAGTTAACACCATTTTGTTGTTGTAAGTCGATCATGGTGCTAACCTCTCTTTTTTCCTGAGTGAGAACTAAATAAAACGTTCTTACAATAATCATAATTTTAGACAGAATATTTTACAAAAGTGTTAATTGTTTAAACTGTTTTTTCTCATGACAATCAGGTGCAGCCAATGCTGAAAAATTAAAAGATACCAAAATGTCATCATCTGACCCATCACCCATTATTTAACTTACGTATTCCTTGTGGATATCTGTGTAGCAAAACTTATTCTCTTCGGAGTCATCAAACTCTTTGTAGTATTTTTCTAAGAAACTCGTTTGAATGATTTGGAAGGGTTCCTCTGAAATTTAAATATCAAAACAATTCATGTATTCAAATAAATTCTTCAACTAAAAATTGAATCAACCTAAGTGACCAGAATGAAGTAATTTCATATTGGTTGCACATTCTAAACTGAAGCCATCTCACACACAAAAACTGAATTCGTGTTAAGCAGGGAGGCCTTGGGATTTATTTTCAATCTTTTTGTAAGAATTAATTATGCTCATAAGCAAAACATGTTTTCAGTACAAGTCCAATTTAAATGAGATTTTCATAAGAATTTCTTTAAAAAAGTTATTAGAGGTAAAAAAGTATGCTTTTCTAATTTAAATAAAGTGTAGAAATTATGTATGAATTTAATCTGTAATTATTTTTAAAACTATCAATAGGTACTATATGAAAGACAATCTATGTATCTTAAAGTTTTTATTCTTAAGGTATGTTAACACTGTAGATTTGTTTCAGTCACAAATCTCAGTGATAAAGCAATGTTGAAACTCCACTGCTGTTTGTTGATGATTGCAATCTCCAGGAACTTGTTACTGACATAGATATCCCATTAGTATTCACACACAACAGGCACAACTATGGCTTATATAGCAGAACTTTTGTTTACACTTATGTGCTAGCCCAGTGGTCAGCAACCTGCAGCTTCATTTGACTTTCTAAATTAATAAATATGGCTTTTTTCTTTTCAATTTGCACAGTAAAAAAATTGAATGAATGTACCCGATACTGGTAATCCTGATATAACTGTTAAATAGTCATATGTGGGTGGCGGGGAAGTGGGTATAGTAAAGCACAAACTTAATTTATTAGAACCAATTTAGGATAATCTTCGCATTAAAGTAATTAACCAATCATGTAGAGGAAAAAACATGTTTTTTTTTACATTTTTTAATCAATTGCATTTTTTTTTTTTTAATAAGTAGCCATAGTTTTTTTTTTAATATTACTTTGTTTTGACCACTCCAGTAAAATCAAACTTGAATTTTTTTTCACGAATTTTAAATGTTCAAACTGGTATGGCTATTATCCAAAACTACTATAGTTTGTAAACAAACCCTGTCAGCTGATGAAAATATGAAATGACAGTATTGTGCTTATACATTGCCAGCAGACAACATACCCCAAATTTTAACAAAACCATGAAAATAACACCTGTTGGCCCTGGGTTTTTTTTGTCCAGAAAGTAGCTCATTGTTACAAAAATTTTGCTTTTCATAAGTCAAAAGTTAGCCAGCTGGAAATCTCATTGACGATCTGCAGCATGACGTACCTTTAAAGCCCATCAATAAATCAGTTTACATAACTGTAACTATGAACCATATTTTACTAATGCACTCACCCATTATAATATCTTCAATGTGACCAATGACTGAGTCAAAAAGGACATCTTTGGTCGAGCTTAAATAGAAATTACATTAATTAAGTTGTTTTTTTAAAGCTATATCTGATTTGAACCTAAAGTAATGTTTAAAATATTTCAAGGGAACGCCAGTTCCTTGTTCAGATCTGAACTAAATGTTGGAATGACAACTGGATCTGATTACCTGTTCCTTCTATATGAAGCTTTCAACCATTTAACTTAGGATACCTAATATGTGTATTCTCAAAACAAAAACATAAATCAAATGGGACCAAAACCTCCCCTATAGATTTCTTCAAATTTATTTCCCCTTATTTTATTTTGTTGCTTATGGACCATGGAAATGTTATTTTCTATTATTAAAATAAATCCTGAATAACTCTGCTTCAGAAAAGTTTCCTTACATCCAAATACAAATTAAATATTGCCGTAAAATAATTTAATTTACTTTCAGCATAGAAAAATTCAAGGAAATTAACATTTATTATTAAATTAAACCTTTGTCTCAAAATGCACACTGGTCACTGGAATTAGCCCTAATCATTTTACAATTAATCTTGATTTTTTTTTAACAAATAAAGATAGCACTTCTTTAGCAAATTGCAGAGAAAAAAAAAGATGAAATATGTAACAGAAATCAAACAGAACAATACATGAATAATAAATGAAAATGATTTAAGAAGATTTCAGGGGCATTCGTATATTACTTACAGACTGAGTGAGAATCAGTGAGAAGAAGAATTTTTTAAGGACATTCTAATTCTAGTTCAATTTAAAAAAATCCTAAAGTTTAACATAATAACTTACGATCCCATGGCCAAATCTTCATCAGCTTCCCCTTCATGAGTAAAATCCATTTCCATTTCACTGTCATGATCACCTTGAATATGAATACATAATTAAATTATATAATGTTATAAAAATTATTAATTGGCCGGCACTACGTACACCGCGGCAGTGTACCTAGCGAAACTATTGATTTTGGCCTGCGTACACCGCAGCGGTGTACCTAGCTAAATCATGGTCTGTGGCCTGCGTACACCGCAGCGATTTTAAGTAGCAAAACTATGGTCTTTGCGAGTCTTTAACTTTTTGGCCTAACCTGTACTTGTAGATTTAATGTTATACTCTTGTTAAAACTGAAAACTATTTATTTAAAAATCGTTTAGCACCCTGGGAAGATATTGATTAAGTTCCACGCTTATGTGGCAAAGTACTTGTAAAGCATTTCTTATTATTTTTTGGAAGGGAGGGGGCGGGGGGTGTAATGTTAAAAGTTAAACAATGATTTATTTTTAAAGTTAACCACTTTATTCCCCCCCCCCCAATATATTGAAATACAAATATATTTATTAATTGTTGTAGTTATTTTTTTGAAGGGAGGGGGGGGGGGGTGTAATGTTAAAAGTTAAACAATGATTTATTTTTAAAGTTAACCACTTTATTCCCCCCCCCCCAATATATTGAAATACAAATATATTTATTAATTGTTGTAGGTTTTATCATATGATCATGAATCTTAATAGGCATAAAAAGGGTAGCTAATTTGAAATTATTCTCTCCCCCCCCCCACCCAGTTGTTGTTGTTTTTTGTTGGGGGGGGGCCCTAATAAATATAACATTGTATGTGATCCTTCGGGGCGTGGTGTAAAAATGAATGGGAAGCCAGTGAATCTATTTTGTTAGCACCAAGATATAATTACGCCACAAATACATTACGGGAAGAGAATCACATATATTGATCATGAAGTCATGAAGTTAAAGTTGTCCAAGGCATTGTCACTGTGATACCAAGCGTGTGTCAACACAAAACAATAGTATGATGATGAATACGAAACACTGCAGTGATTTTTAAAAGTCTTTTAACAATAATTAAACATCATGGATTTTGTTTTACATTGGCATTACACATTAGTAAAAAATGCCGGCGGAGGGGGGGTGCAAAAGTTAAGTTTGTTGTGCGGACGTCCTTTGTGGACAACCCCTATCCAGAGCCGTGATTTGTGAAGGTCCCCTTTTTGGTTAAGCCTCTGCCCATAACTCACCTCCACCCCAACCCCGGGCAAGGATCGATTTCTCAACAAAAAAACAGCAAATAAAAAAACTTTGACATAGCGCAAATCCTGTCCCAAGCCCATTGTGCAATGGTTTCTGTGAGAAAATGTTGTGTTTTACCCAGAGCACATGCCATGTCATTCTGGAAACAAATTCCTTCATGAAAGGGGTAGACGCATACCTATGCCTATGGCTTTGCTATACAGTTTGCTACCGCTCCGTAAGTTTCTAAAATCGAGGTATTTTCAAAAGATTTGCTGTGAGACTGAGTGTTGTGAATGAACCTTTGATATTGTGTGTACATTTTGCCAATGCATAAGGCATAGTGAAAGCAAGATGGTTCAAGGTTGAAATACGACCATGCACAATAATGACATTAATATTCGTAGTCATATGATATTAATGATATAGTGGTATTTTCTTTGGGTGTTCGTAAAAGTAAAATGTAAATATTCAACTACATGAAGAATGTTGAAATACAATACAATATCACTTAGTATTCATAATGTTTCTCTCATACATGTTACATACACTATACATTAGGGGTGTGCCGGAATCCGGTCCGGAATCCGGTTCCGCCGGATTTTGCACTATCCGGTGAAATCCGGTTCGGCCGGATTTACATGTATCCGGAACAACCGGAATCCGGAATATACCGGATTTCGGAATTTGCCAGATTTTGTGACTCACCGGATCATAATCTGAAATAAAAGTAATTCTCTTTCCCGAATTCCACACGATCACGATACATTAATCGATTGTTTCGAGCGTTGAGCTTGTTTAATGTTTAATATTCCGTACATACCAGAGGCTAGAGTCAGCACCGCTAATAGTGGCCAATAGTGTAGGGACTTTGATAAGAAAATTTAAACTTTTTGTAAAAATAAACCAATGGCATAGTTGAAAAGATGTAATTTTTTAAAGAATTATAACACCAAAATCATATTTTTAGCTGTTGTAGTTTTAAAGTTATGAATTTTTAAAGTACGACTTGGTTTGTCATTTTTTAACATGGACTGCATCTCCACATTCTGTGATCTCATTCCACCAATCCCGTCATGCGCAATGACTATATAGTTTATATAAGGCAACGCATTCCCTGCCTTATCACTAAAATACTGTTTAGACTTAGTTTAAACTTTCAACTTTGGCACATGAATAATTAATTAAAGCTTTCCCTGACCAATGGTTTAATAGTTTTTGCACACGGCAAACTCTTATGAATGAAACTCTGAGGTAGTACTACGATACAGTTATGCAAGTGGCTGTGAATGGTTGCCAATGACAACGTGTTGCACACGGTAAATTCTGATCATTTATAATATGGATTCTACCGGGTTGTTAAAGCTCAAATTAAAACATTCCAGTTTAAATGTCTTTAAAATGCATTCTGAAACACAAGTTATCAATTATTTTGATGTAAATAGTGATAACAAATTAATATTTCCTAAGTATCGTCAACTTCCGCCATTAAAAAGGGGGGCGTGGCCAACCCCATGGCGAAATTAGGTTGAGCGAGCTGCATGACCTGCTGCGAACGCGTAGAAACATGGCGTCTCTCGTAAGACACTTATCCAAATGGAACGGAACTCAAATATATATCGAAAGTACTAATTTAATAATAAATAGACACACACATCGGAAAATTAAAAACTCGGATTTTTTGGCGCCGAATTCCCATACACAAAAAGTAGTAGTCTACCTTGACTTACCGAAGTATCTATCAATAGTACCAAAATCCGGAATCCGGGAGAAACCGGAATCCGGATTATTCCAGAATCCGGATCCGGCGGATTTTGCATAAGAAAATCCGGATCCGGATCTGGTTGGAAAAAACGGATCCGGCACACCCCTACTATACATTACACGCGCTTTCAGAAACTTTAAGTTTGTTTTCTAATGTCTAATATCTTATTACTAAATTTACCGGTATTTTCAAAGTCAAAGGCCTGCACAACTTGTTGAAACACTTAATATATATATATATAAGTGTATTTAATATAATATTTAAACATATATTTAAATTGTTTAAAATGCTACAAAACATATTAAAACTAAAATGGGAGGAAAAAAAACTCGATCCCCTACTGGGAATTGATCTCAAAATATATTATCGTCAAGCGTCCACTCTACCACTTGACCACGCAAGATCTTCTCTAACAAGCATATATCTTAAAACAAGCCCAATGGTACATTTTTGCCTTTCTAAGACCTCTAATAACCGCCTATTGTATGACCTTATTAGAACTATTATTCACCAACTGAATCGGGAACTATACCGCTTCCTTTCTTCCAACAAAAAGAAAAAACTCGACAATCTTAGGCCCACTAACAACTCTACACCTCATCCTACTGTCACAGGCAACAACTTAGTCGTGTGCATCCCCCCTGAACTTCCACTCTCTGATGACGAAAGGTCGCTACTTTCTAAGGGTCTCAAATTTATTCCTCTGAAACCATCTTGCGACCGATATCTACTTCTTTCGGATTCCCACCGCTACTTTCGTTCCTTGAGGCTTCAGTTTCACTTCGGTGGGAAAAGTACCGACCTCCCCGAAGACGAGATTTTTCCATTTCATAGGGAACGCAAATCTACTTGGACACCACCTTCTAATCAATCTAAAGCTTTAGACTTATATATAAAGAGCACGGAACATGACATCAAGAACCTCTCTTTACCTCCACTCCGGAAATCCAATCTTTCTAAAAGAGAATCACTCGCACTCTCTAAGCTGCGCAGTCGGAAAGATATCGTCATCAAACCAGCTGATAAGGGGGGAGCTGTTGTGGTGTGGGACAGAGATCTGTACATCAAGGAGGCTCATAGGCAACTAGAAGACAGCCAGTTCTACCAACCGAGGACCAACAACCCTATCACCAAACATAACGACATGGTGAAAGGGACTATCAAGAAAATGATTGCAGAATCAGCGCTCCCCAAATCGGCCTCTGCCCTACACATCTTCGATAGTGACCTCGGTAAGCCATGCTTCTACCTACTTCCCAAAATTCATAAGTATGGTAACCCTGGCAGACCCATTGTCTCAGCATGCTCTTGCCCCACCGAACATATCTCGGAATTCCTTGATGGAGTTTTTCAACCCATCGTTGCCTCACTGCCTACTTACATTAAGGACACCAACCATGCTCTTCAAACCTTTGAATCCATCATAATCCCTCCTGAAAAGAAACATCATCTATTTCTTCTTGATGTATGTTCTCTATACACTTCCATCCCCCACACTGACGGTCTCTTAGCTCTCAAATTCTTTCTCGAGACTAGACCCCACCCATCTATACCCACCAACACCCTCCTCAGATTGGCTGAACTAGTCCTCACCCTCAATTCGTTTGAGTTTGGTGGCCAATTCTTTGACCAAATCAGTGGTGTTGCTATGGGGACTAAAATGGGACCCAGCTATGCTTGCTTGTTCATGGGGCATTTCGAACACTTGGTCGAAAGCAGCTATACTGGACGCCTCCCTGAATTCTATAAGAGGTACATAGATGATGGTATAGGGGTCACCACTATGGAGAGGAGTGAACTTGACCTGTTCATTAACTTTGTAGGCTCCTTTCACCCCTCCATTAAATTCACATCTCTTATCTCTGAGACCTCAGTCAATTTCTTAGACATTACAGTCACTCTTCACAAAGACACCCTACACACCTCTGCCTACTTTAAGCCCACTGACAGCCATAGCTATCTACTCTACTCTTCATCCCACCCTAAATCCTGTAAGGACTCTATTCCTTTCTCTCAATTACTTCGTCTTCGTCGACTTTGTCGGTCGGATGAGGACTTTTGGGACAAGGCACTTGAAATGATAGACTTTTTCCGGTGTAGGTCTTACCCGGAGACAGTACTTTCATCAGCCCTCCAAAGGGTTAAGAATATTACACGTGCTGATGCCTTCAGACCACGTCTGAGCGACAATGTTGACAGGACAAAACTCATTTTAACTTATCACCCTCACAATCTGATTGCTAAACGTGTTTTCCTTAAACATCGATCTATACTACTCGCAGACACCGACACACGAGAAATTTTCTCTTCCCCACCTCTCATTGTTTTCAGACGGGATAAAAATCTGAGAGACCTGCTTGTACGCAGTCGTATCAATGCTCCCCCCTCCCACTTTGGGACCAAGCCGTGTGGACGCAGTCGTTGCAACACGTGCCCTTTTGTCGTCCAGACTGAACGCATACGTTTCCCCAAGGGCAGTTTTCAGATACGCGACGGTTTCCTCTGTACAAGCCGCAACGTTATCTACGCCATTGTCTGCACCCGCTGTCAGATGACATACATAGGGGAGACTGGACGCCGTCTCTCGGACAGGTGTACCGAACACCTCCGAAACATTACACAAGATAAACAGTGTCCCGTCTCCAAACACTTCAATAGTAGCGACCACCGGGGCAAGGCGGACTTTTCAATAAGTGCGATTGTGGCTAGCACTAACACCGCCAGCCGGGTCAATTTGGAACACAGACTTATCCTGACTTACGGCACTTTGACGCCAGATGGGATTAATGTTATGTCTCTGTTCACAGCTTGACCCTAGCTCCGCCCCTCCACGTTCTGACCTATCACAGTGAACTTTTTTCTCCCCCCTTTTTTTCGCCGCTGCTTATTTAAACTCTCACTCATTTTCCTTCTGCCACACTTCTATTGCTGCCCACAGATACTACTTACCAGCTAAGTGCTATTTCTTATTTTTATAACGTTTTTTCTGTTGTTTTGTTCGCTGACGAAGGCTTTCTGCCGACACGTTCGCTGTTTTGTTGCGTTTAATTTTTCAGGTTTAACCATACTCTGTTTTACTCATTTTATTTTGTACTAACCTGATTGCAGTCTCTCCCCTTATTACCCCTACATTTTTGCAGCGGTGTACCCAGGCCAAAGCCCATGATTTTGCTAGATACACCGCCACGGTTTACGCAGGCCAAAGCCGATGGTTTCGCTAGGTACACCGCCTCGGTGTAGGCATCCACTTCGTTATTAATTATATAATTATAATGAATTAGGCTTAGTTAAGTTAAAGTATGCATTACTTATACTATCATCATAGCATATTACATTGGACAAGACATTTTTTACTCTGCCAGCCCCTTAATAAAATCAATTACTGTGATCATGTTTATAATATAGTTAATATAGTCATTATATTCTCATGTAAATATAGATTAGTATTAACTTAATTTGTGTTTTAGTTTGTCATTTCTTCTTTTTAACAGGGTAGCCTACAAAAAACAATAACAATGCCTACAATACTACAATACATATGCAGAACGAAATACTCTTCATTAATTTTAAAATTTCGCCTTGTTCTATGTTTAGTTAACTTTCTATTGTATTAGTGTAGAACCAGAATTCTGGTGATGTCTGTTCAATTTTATATCTTTTGTTTACTTTAAATTTATAAATAATTGGGTATTATTAATACCACCGAAAGTACCGGGCGTGTGGTGGCGTGCTTGGATACCGACAATTAGTGTAATGAAATGATATTTAAACTTGAAATTCATGGTATAACTAATTTAAAAAATAAAATCTAAATATTTACACTTAACTATTTTAGAAAAGTGTAAGTCATAAAAATAAATTATTAAGAAATGTTTATTAATAACATACCGAGAGAATAAACATTGTTGGAGTTTGACGCCATTTTCAATGTTACGGGAAGTGACGTTTAAGTTTTGTGACATCTTTTCTTTAACAGAATGCAAGACTTAACTGGGAGATCTGGAAAATTTACTTTGAAATAAGAGTGTTGCAAAATCAATATGAAAATAATGATTTTATTTGAATGTTAACAAAATTCTGACACGCATTTCTAAAATTGTTAATGCATTGTCTTTAAAAACTAATATTATATTTGTACATATTTCTGAGATTAACGTAGCGTCGGTGGTGTAAAGGTTAGCATGGTTGCCTTCCAAGCAGTCGATCCGGGTTCGATTCCCGGCTGACGCACTTCTTTTTATATTTTTTTTTAACCACCTTCTTAGATTCTTAACTTAATTATAACTTATTATATTTTTCTTCTACTGCCACCTTCTTCATCATCAAACCCCACACACTCAAAACCACATTTTTTAATATTAATAGTACCCAGTGGGACGAAAGGCTGTCACGCAGTGAGCCTCATGCAAGTGACGTCTGAACTCCGGTAAATAGGAAGATTTATGTTTTGTTTTGTTTAGGTGGAGGCGACTATTATTCGGTATTGTTATTGTTCGTACTCCTCTGTCACACAGCAAGCTCCATGCATAATTTCTAAACGCGATAAATAGGGTGATTTCTTTTTCTTAAGAAAGGATTTTTTTTTTTTTAAATGTCACATCATTGTTCTGGCGTGGCACACTATATACAACTGGGTCATGAGCTGTCTATTTCCCTATGGGAATGTGTGCGTCTGTTAGTCTTTTCCGTAGCCTGGTACAGGAAGGTAATGCTATTTTCACCACACTGTGACTGTTCTTTCCTAAGTCTGTTACAAACTTAACGACATTATCTTATCTGTTGACAAGTTGTTTTTTTTTTTTTAAAACGTCATCTCTTTTCCGGGATCCGGCAACTATCTGTTCCTATCAGTGGGTTATTTCTTAACACAAACGGTAGAAGAAGGCAATACACTCTCACACCGATATAGGGCTTTAGATTTCCTTCCATATTATAGAAAATGAGAAATTAACTGCTAATATACGGCACGGTGATTCCAATTGTTACAAAAGATACCCATTGTACGTGTAAAAATTGCACCCAATAAACCAGTTAAGCCTTAGTATTTATATATTTTATTAATTTATGTATATTAATGAAGAAATTCAACAAAATAAATAGTTTAATCAAATATATTCTACTAAAACAATACAATTTCGTAACAACTTAAAATGTCGTTTTTGCATAAACGTAACGAGGTCGAGAGACGCCCCACATATTGTTGATCTCCAGTTAAGTGCGGAATGATGCAAAACTAAATGTAGGTGTCCACAAAAATAAATCATTGCATTTCCAAGCTATCAAAACGTTTCTAGGAAAGGTCTCAATGCCCCTCTCCCAACCCCCTGCATCGCATTCGCGCGGGAGCCTTCATCACCCTTGATTGCTGATTCACCCCTACCCCCCATGCCGATCAATGTGACAGTACCGGAGCGAAACTAAGCTGGTGCCAATAGAATACCACGTGATGCGTCACAACCGGAGAGACATCAAATATTGTGTCTGGCACCGGATGCCCGTAACCCGAATGTGTGCTCTATTAAATGCCATGGACCTCTGACGTGTCCCCTACCTGGATCAAACACTATGAAAGAAACATTGAATTCAGGTACATGCCTACCTACGCCAAACTGCACCCCTTGATTATGAATTTCTAAAACAATTTCTGGTGAGGGGTGAACCTGCACCGTTGTCGTTCAGTAGCCACCCACGCCCTAACTGTCTGGCGGCCTACCCTAAATTAAAATGATAGTGTTCCCACCGTGGAGTGGATTTTAGAAATTCAGATGATTTTCTTTAACTGACGAATTTTCATTTAATTTTTTTTTAAAAAGAAAAAAATCAACAAAAAAAATCTATAATTTACCACATGTAACATGTTTTGTTCTTGTCATTGTTATACGGTGGACTTATTTTAACCAGAAGAAATCCATCGTGGAAGTCCCTGTGGGGGGGGGGGGTGACACAATGAGTTTACCGCACCAGGTGACACAAATCCTTGCTACGCCACTGGTCAAAAGCATACCCTTGACGTGAATTTTGTTTATGTTGGGCAAAGCCGGCGAAGCCCCCCCCCCTTTTTTTTTCCCTCTGAACTGACGCCCCTGGTTATAGTATTTTATTATAGTGCAGATTAAGTTACTGGATAAGTTTTACAATTTGTAAGTGTAAGTAGGCCTACTATAACTTAATATAAGGCTAATTTAATGAAGCAATGAAGCGGCTGATCACTGATCCTGATCGCCCGTTATGCCTTAGCCTTAGTCTTAGTTAATAGTAGTGTAGTGTCAGTGGCGTATCTAGTTAATCTAGGGAAAGTTAAAGACACAGTTATCTCCCATGGTTTTTTTAAATTTTGATTATTCATGTAATAAAAATGAATACGAGTGACTCTCTTTTCGAGATAAAATTAATTCTATTTAAAATAAATTCAGTTTTAAACTGAATGGAACCGTCCCAACGTACCCGTCCTTACTCTTACTCTTAGTCTTAGTTTTGGCTTGAGACTTGGACGTCTTGGCCTTGTTGTCACTAGTGCCTAGCCCTACTAGTATAGGTTTATTTTTCTAGGTTCTACTAAAGTTGTATTTATAAATTCAATTTTTATTTAAAAATTAGAAGTCCTGTAAAAAGCATTGTTACTTTTGCGGGGGTGCAAGGTTACTTTGTGCAGTCAAAGAATTCGTAGGCTCGAGTCTCGAGTAAAGGTAAAAGTTTAAGGGGGGTGGGAGGTGTTTGGTTACGTTAAAAGAATAATTTCAAAGTGTGAACTTTATTGACATGGGCGTCGGTGGTGTAAAGGTTAGCATGGTTGCCTTCCAAGCAGTCGATCCGGGTTCGATTCCCGGCTGACGCACTTTTTGTATTGTTGTAATTTTTAATGAAATACATACTAATTTCTTTTCATCAAATTACAAAATTAATTTACAAGTTTTTTTATTGTTCGTAGGAGTAATGACATTGGGTTTGGATAATTATAAATCGTCGAGTATATTGTAAAATAACCAGTGTCCATAGAAATACAATTAGACGTCAAAGTTAAAGACGCCATGTCCATGTGTCTTACAGATCGATTTGACTCGGCTATTCCTAAAGCAAGATAAGCCATACAATTAGGATCAGACATTTAAGGATTTTAAAAAATCGAACTGCAGCAGAATAATAAATTTGTACACTGCCATGATTGAATTTTCCTACACAAAATGAATACGTTCACTAGTCTATATAATGTTGGGAAGTTTATAAAAATTATAATCTTTGCTCGTGGCCAATATCCTGCATTGGGCAGATAGATAATGTCTGATTTTTTTAAATTGATTTTTTAATCAATTTTATTAGACAAAATGTATTAAATAAATTGATCGCAAAGCAATATCCACACAGCCAAAAAGTCAAATGCGCACTGTCTCAATGAAACAAAAACCAAAAACAAAGAAAGAGCAAGCAAGTGGCAAGAAAATGCTCCTGGTTCTGGTGCATCATTGGCTTAGATCAGGGTTTAACAAAACTTAATAGAAGAGGCTATAAAAAAATAATTCAAAAGAAGTCCAAATTCTACCGTCGGGCAATTTCGAGCGTTGTGAAATAGGGCGAAGAGTCGAAACTGTGCAATACAACACTTTCAATCCATGAAATAAATATGTATCGGCATAAATAAAAGACAAAACATAAATGTAGCTAACAAAAAGTTTCTTATCAAACATTGACCTCACACCCCCCCCCCACACACCTAGAGTCGAAAATGTGCAATACAACACTTTCAATCCATGAAATAAATATTTATCGGCATAAATAAAAGACAAAACATAAATGTAGCTAACAAAAAATTTCTTTTCAAACATTGCCCCCCCCCCCCCCCCCACACGCACACACACCAACACACATACACACAAACATACCAACACACACGCGCGCGCGCTCATTTTTTTAAACAAATGTGATTCAACAAAACACTAATTGCTTTCCAGTTTTTGCTCTCTACCCCACCCCCTTCCCAAGCCCCAAAACCTAATATAAGAAATATTATAACCTGGCTCCACTTCTGCTTTGATAATATAATATGTAACGAACACGTAGTATTACCTGACACGTAGGCAGGCCTAAATATTCGACATTTATTTTCATTTTTTTTTTATACAACTTTATAAATTACGGTATAACACGTCTGCCCAGTGTGTCTATAGACTCTAGTTGTGTGTGAATTGGTTCCAGGTTCCAATATGAAATACACATTTTCTTCGTTTGTACCTAGAAGGTCGTTTAAAAAATAACTTACCTCCTTGCAGTCAAAGTTTCGGAGTCGTCAGTGAAATGTGATGCAATGAAAATCTTCTTGACTCACAAATTTCCTTCATCGCCACGACTTTTGGCAAGCTGTGCACGCGCACGATAATCCGCGACATCTTGAGAGTTTATAATCGACCCTCTGCGTTCGATGAGTTAACTCTGTAACAATAAACCAAACAAGTCGGTCTGCCAAATGGCACCAACATTTATTTGAAGATGTGTGCTGGCTGAGTTTTACATTTTATAAGTAACCGGTACAATTTAAATATGAAACTTCACACAATTTCGATCAATAAGGGGCATTTAACCGTTAGAATTTGCACTGCACCACCGTGACGTCACTTGGGTAGGGCAGGGTGAGGCATTTGCCCCCCCCCCCCCCCCC
>CAXITT010000580.1:41397-69797 GCA_964033795.1 Lymnaea stagnalis | reverse complement strand
GGGGGGGGGGGGAACTTAGGCGGAAAAAACCGGGAATGCCCAAGTACATGTTCCCCATACATACCACAATACCAGTGGTCGGAAAACTCATTAGTCAAAAGAGCCAAAAATCAATTGCAGCACGATTTCAAAAAAAAAAAATGAGAGCCAAATTTCTTTTCAAGGACCTGTCCAGAACCATGCTTTTGGAAGTCAAAACCGATTTGTGGCCGACTGGCCGAGCCGCACCCAGGTAGTTAAAAAGCCCCATGCGCCCCGTGAGCCTCGTGTTGGCCACCCCCGCCCTAAACAATTGAATACTTTTAATGGAGTTTAATGAATTCGCTAATGCTATTTATTAATGAAGTTGTTCCATACGTCAGACACTGACATACGTTCTTGTACACGTTCATATATAAATTAAAAAAAAACAAAAAACAAACAAAACCCAGTGATATGAATTTAAGTTTAACGATGAAGAAATCGCAATCTAAAGAGAACTGTGTAGGCCTACCTGGAAATAGTTAACACTGGAAAGTTGAGTCATCAGACTTGCTAAATTTGAGAACCTCTGGTCTAAAAAAAAACATTGCTAGTGTAGGTTTGTTAAATTTAAAAACCTTTGGTTCATCTCTGGGGTAAATTTAATGTAATGCTATGAAGGGAAGCCCCCGGGAAGGGGGGTGGGGGGGGGGCGAGGAGTCCACCCGTATCCCTTAGTCTTGTTTTCTTCGACGTGTCGCATAGAGACCCTAAGGGCCCGTTCCCCCACTTCCCACCGGATACAACACAGGGAGCTCTCATGCGTGAGGGGAAGCTAGGAAGGTTTTACGCGGGAAAAAGAAGGCCGTAATTTGAAGCTCGGAGAAGAAGCCCTCGGGCCAGGCTTCGGTAAATGAGAGTGACGAACAGAGGGCGCTCGATACCGTCTGGTGCGTAACTTTTGGTGCGGTCGATACTAACGATTATTTTTTGTAACAGTTTATATTTGCTGAAACTTTAAAATTAAAATAGCTTGTCCGGTTTTAATGAATGTCCTGCATGTGTTTTTTCCGCGCCAGTCGTGTCAACACTGACGTCATGGTTGATCTATATCAACAATCCATATTGTAGCATTGGTATTCCATCATCACTACCCCCCCCCCACACACACACACACACAACTCACCCCCGGGCAAACATTCCCTTGTTCCCGATATCTAAATTCACCAGTTAGTTACTGTTAATAAATTGGAGTTTTATGTTAGTGAGCTTGTACCGTACCGCACTTGTTTTAAATCCCTATGTATTCTGTGCGGCACACATACATTGTGTCACACACAAGGGTCGAACATTTTGAATAGGTTTTAGAAATGGGAGTCGCTTAGTCAATTATTTTGTCACGTGATGTGAGTAAAAACGAGTAAGATTTCCGGTATACTGTATACAACACACTAGTGCTTGACAACAGTAGCCCGATACACACTACAACTACACTACATTTCGTCCAATGAAAATTAACAATAAAATAAACAAAGGGGAATGACTCCTGCATCAATATTGAATAAAAACGCAAATGACGTCATGAGCACGCACGGAGCTCAACAACATCCTGCCGATAATAGTATTGATAGTTCCCATCGAATATCGCTCACAAATTTTTCTTGAAATAACTTTCTTCCTTTAATCCTAACTGACGTATATTTATTGTCACATTTATTTATTTCATTTAAAAAAACGCCTGCATTCCATAATATTACGAAAGGTAAAATTTTTAATTAACATGACATTGGGGAAGCACTGATGAAGTATCTTTTGTTGTGTGTAGCAGCCTAGTGATGGCTTACTCACATCACGTGACCAAACAAGGAAGTGACTAAGCGACTCCCATTAAACAAATGTGCAGCTTTTCTTTTTAAAGAGTAAGTCCATCAATTAGAAAGATATTGATTACCGTCAGTTCTTGTAACTTTGACATGTTTTCAACGAATATTCAAAATCTTATGTACTTGTGTGGAAAATAATTGTGAAATTAGATATTAATCAGGACCCATGACGGCTTGTGTAATAGCACCGTGGAACTGCAGCACACCCTATTTTCACTCAAATTTATCAACAACATAGAGTGTAATTATTAAGTTTTCATGCTCTCTTTCTTTGATACTTTGTACATAAAATTAATACAATGATAAATAATGGACAGTGTCAGTGGTCATCGTCATTTATCTCATTTGTGAAAAAAAAATAATAATTTACAAAAAATGCTTTCATGGAACTGTGTACTTTATAGTTCCAGTGACGCGGTGTGTGGTTCTTACACGTATACGCACGCGAGGAAGACGCGAGCCCCACGGTGGAGAGAAGTACTGTCGCTCACGAAGTTCCACTACCTCACTCTTTTTTTAAATTTTCCTACATTTGCCTACCCCTCCCTTGGTTGGGAAATAGGTTGTTTACATTAGAATATGTTCTAA
Source organism: Lymnaea stagnalis (assembly GCA_964033795.1). Lineage (NCBI taxonomy): Eukaryota > Metazoa > Mollusca > Gastropoda > Lymnaeidae > Lymnaea > Lymnaea stagnalis. The sequence continues at coordinate 67,365 of CAXITT010000580.1, read as the reverse complement.
ATAGACGCAGAGAATGCTCTCGGGTGATGCAATCTCTAGAATTCATTTTCCGGAGGGTTCTAAATCGCTCCCTATAAATAAGCCGGCAGCTTTCCCAGCCAGACTAGATTTGCTAGGCTAGATTTCCTAGACACCAGACTTATTTACGAGACTTACAGAAACCCTAAAAGACTAATTAGGTTTTTTTCACGGTGTGTATGTGTGTGTGGCTTAACATGATTTGTATCTTTCCTGTCTTATACGTTTTCGTTTGCCGTGCAGTAAGTTGATATAGTTTCTTTATGGCGTGGAAGGGGACGTGGGGGGGGGGGGGGGGGGGCCCCCCCGGGGGGCTTTTTTCCCCTTTTTTGGGGGGGGGGTTTTTTTTGTTCATTTGCAGTTTTTTTTTTTTTTTTTTTTTTTTTTTTTTTTTTTTTTTTTGGGGGGGGGGGGGGGGGGGGGGGGGGGGGGGGGCGGACCGCCCCGGACGGCTTTTTTCCCCTTTATATGGAGGGGCGTTATTTTTGATCAATTGCAGATTATTATTATTATTTTTTTTATTTTTTTATTTTTTTTTTGAGGGAGAGGTGGCGGACAAATCTCGACCCACCCCGGACGGCACTAGCGCAACTGTGATGAGAATTACTGACCGTAAGCTGTCCAGAATAAACCGTCAATACCACATACTATTAACTTTGCTATTGGAAATGTCTCATCAAGATGACGTGCCCAATAATATTCTTTGTTCAAACGTTACATTAAACAACCCATACAAAAACAAAGTTTTGAGAATAAATCTGTTATAAAATGTCAGATCAAACAATACGGAGTGGAGGCTACAAACATGGACAAAACAGGCATTCAAGTAAGGCATTTAATTAGAATTCCAAGTAGTTCGTTTGGAGTTGGTGGTTGGGACTGAAAATTTGACAGAATGTTGTCATGGGCAACGACTCTATGTGCCAAGTTTCAGCTCGATGGGTTGTCGGAAATAGGGTCATTTTGCCGACTTGCCAACCAGACACAAACAATATCGAAGTTAATATAATGGATTTAAAAATCATTAGACTTAGCATCTTCTTCCTATGAGTGGCCTTGTGTACATATTAAAATGTGCTAATACATTCGTTTTAAACGAAGCAATTAACATATTTATAGCCACTCCAAGCTGATAGACATTGTGGTGAAGGCCTGATCCAGATTAACGCTTGTGGAATAGACGTCGTTGTCGTCCGTCCCCCCCCCCACCCAAACTCTTTTTTTTTAAAATTATTATCACTCCATGCTGTGTTTGTCATCAATTTTGTGCAAACGATTTTTAAAAAAAAAAAACCAAATAATTCAATTAAAGTAGAAAAATGATATTTTGAAACAGAAATTTTAAGAGTAAATTGTTTTCCTTCCCTTTGAAATAACTTATCTCCCTTAAACCAACAATTAAAAGAATTTTTTTTTTTTTTTAAAATAATAAACCCTCCAACAGAGTTATGGTTCGTCAAAGAGCTCAAAGTATACACATGATAAATTTTCAGATTTCCCGAGTCCAAGCTGGCAAGGATGTTTAATGGGAGCATCCCCATTGTGCTGGACGCCCTGAAGCAGCATTACTTTATTGACAGGGATGGCAAATTGTTCCGATATATCCTCAACTACCTGAGGACACAGAGGCTGGTGGTGCCCACTGAGTTTGATGAGTATGAGCAGCTCTATGAAGAGGCGAGGTAATATTTGATTAAATATTGCATTCTACAACTAGGCATGCTGAAAGATGTAGATTTTGTCTTCATATTGTGCCAGTTTTTGTTGAATTGTTTGCGCAGGTGTAGATCTAGCTATTTTCCTCAACATAAACATACTGCCAATAATCAGATTTGTCAAATTATAGATAAATTTGCTCCAAAAAATTCTGTAATGATTCAGCTCCCCGCTCTCATCAGTAAATACTTGTACTGAAGCTGATCTATCTATAAAGTTAACAATTTGTCAACCTGCCTCAAATTTTATTTTTTTAAAAATTATGTTAAAAATGAGTTCGTATATAATTCTGACTCTGATCTTTAATTTTTAATGGGAAAATAAAATCTACAGTATGTAGCCATATGCCGAGTGGGGTGTTGGTTGGTGGCATTACATTACAGTTTTAAGTTTAGTTTACAAATGCAAGGAAATCCGGTTTTGGGAACTAAAGTTTTATTGGTTCTAAGTGTAAAGTAGAAAAACGGGGGGTGGGGGGTGGGGGTGGGGGGGGAATGACGACGACGGGGGACACTATCTGAGAAGATTTACATAGGCCTACAGCATAAGTTATTTAAAGTGACATATAATTATATGTAGCTAGGAATAAACACGGTAGATAACTCTGTATAACAAACGTTTAAAAGGATATGACAATCATTCAATAAACATGGGGGATAACTCTGGATTTAGCGGGTTATTAAAGCATGATAAACATGCATATCTAGCAATAAATATATTTTTTTCCATAATCATTTCGGATAATAAAATTAGACAGGAACAATGGTTAATTATAATTTTAGACCCAACATGCGAATCCTAAGGGCAAATAAATAATACGTCAATAAAATGTAATAATTACAGAAGTTATGCTGTGGGCTGTGGGGTTGAGCGTATCTGAGGAGAACATAGTTTTGTGCCCATCACCGATATGAGGTACGAGGGCATCCAGTACAGTCTCAAATATATTTATTTTAGCAAATATCCCATACCTATTTTAAACATGAAGACTCTAAGGTATTCTGTGACTTATGTAACCTACTATTCTAGACACTCGGTTGGCTATTACAGTGAAGAGGTCACCCAGTTTGTGTCTATGTGCAACATACCCACAATTACGTTTAACAAAATTCAAACATGACTCTATGAGCAGTATCATCGTACACAAAAAGTATAGACTTCCATGTGTTATGTAAAAATTCTTGCCAGGTGCACTACAAATCTGTCAGCATATTTACAAAATAGAATCTGTGATTTTTTTTTTCCTGATTATTTATTGGGGAAAAACACTTCCTGAAAGTAAATTTGTTCTATTTTTTTTTCTTCTTCATAATATTACTTAGGTTCTATGAATTGGCTGGAATGTTGAAAGACTTGGAGAACATTAAGAAAGCCAAAGACATCAGCAAGGTTGTGAAAGAAATCAAGACTGAGAGAGTAGCCCCAAGCCAAGAGTTTATTGACTGCATTGCCGTCAGCATTAGTCCAGACTTAGGGGAGAGAATCTGTCTCAGTGCAGAAAGGCCCCTCATTGAAGAGATATTTCCAGAACTTACCACGGCTCTCATGGATACGCGGAATTCCGGATGGCACATGGACAACCTTTATGTTATCCGGTTTCCACTGAATGGTTTCTGTAAGCTCAACTCCATCCAAGTGGTCCAGAGACTTTTAAACCATTCCTTTGTGATTGCTGCATCGACAGGTGGGGGTGTTGAGGGCCAACAGTTCAGTGAGTATTTATTTACGAGGAGCTGCAAATCCATACATTAAAGGAGATGAGTTGATGTTTTCAGAAACTAATTAAGCAGTGGTTTTCAACAAGGTTTTCAACCATTACTGGAAACAAATATTTTTTGGCTGCCCTTAATATTTTATAAATAAAGTGAAAATGGTGACAACTGTCACACTTTTGTGCTTACTTTGGTGATACCTAGAAATAAACTGGGTCTACATTTGATAGCCTAAAAGACATTCTGCATTTTCAAATTATGGAATAAATGTGCTATTTTGTTCCTCTTCCCATAAAAGTGAAGTTCTGTAATATAACATTGAAGATGTAGCCATTTTATCTAATTAAGTTGACTATAACATTTTCTTTGTTTCATACAATCATTTAATCTGTTGTGTTGTGACAAGAAAAAGAGCATCTCTATAGAATTACACGTTGGAAAAGTTTCAATTTCAGCACTTTAACCGTATTGATCTTTTTATTGTTGAACTGCCTTTGGATAACATAATTGAAGGACTGAATTCAAACTATAAGTAAATGAAAGAGCAGAACGAGGTATGATGAAGCTTGAAACAATTGACAGGACAATGAGATTTGAAAGTTTCGGCATAGAGCGCACAGGACAAATGAAAATACCACAAGAAACAGAGCGAAGTAAAAAAAACTCAAGAAATATTCAATTCAAAATCGTATGATCCTGTCACGTGATTCAAGCTTCAACATAACCTCGTTCTGCTATTTCTTTGGATAAGAGATTTCAATTAAGAATGAGTCAGTACCAACCAAGTTATTTGAGCTTGCTGTCTTGTCATAAGTTTAAATTTGTGTTGCTGAGAGCACTCAGCTGTGTTTATATCTGAAGAAATAATCTTATTTATATCACGTCATGTCCCAATGTCCAAGATATCAAGAATTATAATCTGGATTAAAAGCAGTGATGTGCATAGTTAAAAGTAAAACAAGGGATTAATTTTGTTGGTACAATTTGATAAAAATTTGACCTTGCAATAATCCGTCTCTCATTACATTATTTTTTATCCACATTAAAAAGCATCTCTGGCATGTTGATGTTTGTTCTTGTTGGTCCAGTGCACGTGTTTTGTATCCACATTAAAAAGCATCTCTGGCATGTTGATGTTTGTTCTTGTTGGTCCAGTGCACGTGAAGGTGATGCCTGTTGGCTTCTGGAAAACCTAACCACATGTCGTCGTGTGGGACACACATGTTATGTGGTCATCGTGGGATTGCTGTGTGCTTTCTTTGGGCTTTAGCAGTGCGTTTACCACAGACTAATAGTGTTACAACAGCGAGTCTGTCTCCAAAGCAAGTGGTTCAGTTCAATGTTCAAGGATTTTGAGGGACTCTCTGTGACGAATTTTAATTTTTTTTTTTCTGGCCACCAGCTGAGCACTTTCTGAAAAGTTTACTTAACAGTAGTTAAAGGCAGTCCGTTTATATGTTAATACTTATATAAAAACCATATTACGTGCATCTTGTGTAAGTGCTAATAATTTTAAATAATCATTAAGATTAAGATCTGTAGTAATATTTTTTTATTATCCTAAACAAGTATACATTATTTTTCTTCTGCGTTAACAGTATTTCTGTATATATTATGATACTGTAAACCGATAGTATGACTTCTAACCTGTCTCAGGGTGGCTTAATGAAGGATGACCATGTCGGACTAAACATATTATCAATTTGTCCAATCATGTTTTATCTATCCCATTAAAAAAATGGCTTCTAAAATGTTAGTCTAAGGGACATCATCCTTTCTTTCTCTTGTCAGATATACTTCAACTAATTTATGGTTTGCTCTACAAAGAATAATTGCATCAAGTGATCTTCAACATTGTTTGCTTACAGTGATTTAACTTTATGATGTGTTTGTCAACCATGTTACAAAGTCTAAATAAAACAATATTGTAAAATCTAATGTCTGCTTTGAGCTAATTTATATCTAAGTTTGGACATGCTTTTTTTAATTTTATTTGTGTAGTTGCAAAATTCACTCCCTCTGTCCTTTCTAAAATTACTCATTGGTAATAAATTAAGTGTACTTGTTTACAGCTTAATAATTGGTTGATGAAATTAAACAATTAAGAACCAAAAGAACATGATCCAATAGAGTCATTTTCAAAAAAGATAGTGCACACATGTTTTAGCATATTCTCCTTTCTTATCAAGAGACGCCTTCGCTGGTTAGGTCATGTACGGAGAATGGAGGAAGGACGTATCCCAAAGATGCTGCTGTATGGAGAGTTGGAAGAGGGGACAAGACATATTGGATGACCGCGCCTGAGATTTATTGACGGTTGCAAACGAAGCATGAAGGAAGCCAATATTGAAACAAACGAATGGGAGTTCATGGTCGAACATCACTCCAACTGGCGAACAGCATTGTTTGAAGGAGTAAAAAAGGCAGAAGATACCTGAAACGAGGCCCTTGAATCAAAAAGAACAATTCAGAAATCAAGAATTTACCGGGCTACAACATTCTCCTGCGAGAGATGCGGCCGTGATTGCCATTCTAGGATTGTCCTAGTGAGCCACTCGTCAAAGTGTAGAGCTATAGAGCTACTTCATCGTCTCACGAAGACGGAAGGATGCCATATAATGCATTTTATAAACTGAAAAAAAACCCCACAAAAACTGTCCAGTCTATTGTGTTGTTTATCTCACGGCCATCAGGTTGAGATTAAGGGCTACAGCAAGCTACAGTCCTGTAACGAGTCGGGAAACCTGCCATCCAGTCCAACAGCTTTGATCTCATCTCAATTCAAATTACATATAGTGGCAAAGTTGGTGGACACCTAGAAGTTTTGAATTAAGCATACACGTTTCCTGTAACGAGTCGGGAAACCTGCCATCCAGTCCAACAGCTTTGATCTCATCTCAATTCAAATTACATATAGTGGCAAAGTTGGTGGACACCTAGAAGTTTTGAATTAAGCATACACGTTTACGCGTGTTAAGGCCAGCCTAAAAGGCCACAACATGAACCTCAGCAGGTCTCAAACCTTGCGGCTAATTGCTAACTTTATCTCCAACCCTCCCCTGTGCATCCTAGTTAAAAGCAGACAGAAGAGTAATAATTACTTCTACCTCTTATAGCAACTGAAATGATAAGCTTCATAAAGAGCTTGTGGCCATGCCAGGCCCTCAAAAACACCAGAGAATGGATTATTGTTAGACAAGCTGATGTTCATATACTTATTCTATGATTAAATATCTAATGTTAAAACCGAGTATAAGTAATATGGGAGGTTATATCCGTTGTTTGTCATAAATGATGGTTTAAACTTTAAACAAATCAACACATATTAAGTATGTAAAGAATGATATTTTTAATATGTGCTTAGATTCTGAAAACATGATCATTATAATGAAATTATTTACAAAGAAAATATACACTATAATGTTATAACATCATAATTTTATCTTCATCATTAATCCTTGTCCATTTGAAAAGCATACACAGTAAATCATGTCTACTATTTACATATATAAGCATGAACATCATTGTAAGTTCATCATCAAAGAAATTAGCTCAAATGTAAACTAGCTTTGTCACACAATATATGTTACTTCCCCTGACTTGTTGAAAATCTGAATAAAATATGTAATCAGCACATTAAGAAATGGAGACATCCACCCAACAACACACAAACTTATACAACCATGTGGTCAGTTTTCAATTTTATCAAGGTGCTAAAAATTCAGGAAAGTTCTGTTTGTTTGTAACACAATAGGCCATGGTCTGGAATAGCTTTTATCAGCTAATTTATAGACAAACTAGTTTTTTTGAGGCTGCTCTATTGGCACAAATGGTTTGCTGACCTACAGTTCATATCAGCTTTACAATAACAGGGTATTAAAAATTTTTGAAAGATATTTTTGGTTGAAAATAAGAGGAACATGCAATGGATAAATAGTGAGTGTACTTCTAAAACTTTACCTCTTGCATGATTATAGGTATATCTCAAACATGGGCGAGTTTTACAAGGGCGAATTCTACAAATAGTTTCAACTCAGATGTTTTTAAGTGTCAATTTGAACTCTTGAAACCTTTAAGCAAAGTTATTTCCATTGATAAAACAAATATTTGAAATAACCAACGCAAGGGATGTTGTTTTCCACAGGGCCTTACTCCACAGCCAAAAGTTGACAAAGTGCTTTTCAAACTGCTGCAACCCAACTTTACAAACATTATTACATTTGTGTTCAATTATTACATATCTAAAGGCCGGACTCGACAAACCTATCTAAAACTAAGTGTATTAACTAAAAAAATTCAAACATTTTTTATCCATCATTTTCATAGCAAATATTTACATTCAGTGATCAGGGATATGTACACAACTAGACTTGCCAATGAGTCATTGAAATAAGATGATGCAGCAACTTTTATCTTTAAGGCAGTTTTCTTAACATTGGCTCAAATATTTAAGATAAGTGCATTTCAACACAAACAAAAAACAAAACCTTTGCCTACAACTACTACAAGGCCTTTCAGAATGGTTGGTACCCTAGCGGCTTCAATTGTTAAACCTTAAGCACCAGGCAAAAATAAATCAAACAGAAACAAGATTTGAGGGTTCATCATGTTTTTCAAATGTATCATTCCTGAGAGCAAAACTGAGACTACTGGTAAACTACTTAATGGTTAAATCTGCTTTAAAGGTTTCAATGAGAATTGTTACAGTGAAATTTTATTATGAATTTAATTGACCTGAGTAACAAAAATGAGATCAGGACAAACATGAAGCAAAACTATGATTACTAAATTAATAGCTCATCTTGAGACTGCAGATGAAATCTATCTCTTCCACTCAAAAGGTTACAAAATGGTGATGATAAAATACTTAAATGACAGGGCACACATTAACACTAATTTCTCAGTACCTTTGTCCACATTAACGCATGACAGTCTTCCTGCATTTTCAACACATATAACACAGGGATGAATTTTTATGATATATATATTTATATATATACACACACAAGTATTTGATATTTAAGGTGTGAGCTGAGAATTACATGGGTGATAAGCCAAGTAAATAGACATTTAACCAATCAATATTTTTTCACAGACAAAATCTAATGAAGGAATACACAAAAAACATTGTACACATTGGTATTGCAACAAATATTGAAAGAAAGAAGAAATAAAATAAAAAAATAATTAAGACTAAGACTTAAGATTTAAATGGGATTCCTAAGCAAGCAAAATCAGAGGGAGGGAAGTTTCAAATATAAATCTTAAGCTTAAATTATACAACATACCACAAGCAAATTTTGCTATGTTACATGGATTAAAAAAACCAACAAAAACACCATTGTTCACAGTGTTTTCACAGAGAGCATTTACTCACTCCTGAGCACACTGAGAAAAATCTTGAATGGCAATCAATTTAGAATAAGAATTTCATATCTGTTTTTTCATTGTGAAATCTTCACCATAAATCATCTGAACACGCCCACCTTCAGACTTGATAGGGAGAGGGTCAATTTTAAAATTAATCATGTCTACAAAATTCTCCCTCAATATCTGTACATGATTTTTCCTATGGTTTATGTCATCAGCAGTTGTAAATATATAGACAGTATCCCTCATTTATCCATAGAATATATACCCAGGTTTTATTTATCAATGATTGTGAACTAGTTCTTTTACTTAGTTGTTAAGAACTAAGTTTCTAGGAAGGGTAAATTTGTAAAAAAAAAAAATTAATAAAGCACTGACCAAGTTTAACTTAAGGTTGGCCCAGGTCTGTCCACAATTTTTTAGGAAGAGTGTGAGATAACCTTTGTCTTTGTATTCCTTACCTCACAACCCCCCTCCATCCCCACAACAAATACATGTAGTTTTGCTGTGACTGACTTCAGCTTAGTGATGTCTCATTGAAAGTGCTAGTCTCATTGGAAGTGCTAGTACAAAAGCTTATTAAATACCTCTAATCACTTAAAAAATCAAGATAAAAATGGCTGCTATTTCTAGTAAAAGTAGAAAATTTGATTCTTCATATTCTTAAACATCTGTCTTCACACACATTAATGTTGGCCAATGTCCCCCACTGTGGATGAAGAGGGAATCATTGTTTAGAAATTGTTTTTTGTTGGGGGTGGGGGGAGAATGTTTTGTGTGTGTGCCTGCGTGTGTGTGTGTGTTAATTATTGATTGGAAAAGTGATTGGCATCCAGAAATTTTGTTTAAAATCCAACTATTAACTAGCTATTTATGTAATATATGCATACTAGTAGAGAGCAGATTTTATGGAGCTGCATAGATCCCAGAGACACTAGACCCTGTTTGTCTACACCTTTCCCACACCCCAACCAATTTTAAATATTGGTATGAACAAAAATGTACATCTCCTACATTCAAGACAAAAGAGGCTTATGAAAAATTCTGCTGCATACAAATGGATCTTATACCACACACATTTGATGAATGAAAATATAGTTTCACTAAAATAAAGGCAACTCTACAGCTATGAAATAAATGGATCTCCATCATATCGGTCTTTAACATCTTTGGTACCTTTTATCCAAATACATAAAACTGACAGTTTTTTTCTCAAAACCATATTTACTTCTTTAATGATATCAACAATAAAAAAAAAAAAAAGAGATTTATAAATGGCCAATATTTTTCTTTAACAGAGTGATTTATAAAATTTAATATTTTAAAAAATGAAGCCATGCCATTTTTATTGTTTACTTAATTATACACATTTGATGAATCCAAAAATACAAGAAATAATTGAATCCAAAAATACAAGAAGATAATTTCTTATTTTATTGTTACTACAACAGGTAGAAAAAGCACTAAAGGATGGGTTTGAAAATGCATTGAAGTTTGAGGTCTGAATTATTTTACTGCAGCAATCAAGTCTATTTCTCTTTCAATATAACCTAGTTAATAAATAAAGTAGAACACAACTACAAGATATGGCCTAGATCAGCGTTTCCCAAACTTTTAAGTTTGGAGGACCGGTGAACATGTTTTGAAATTGCATCAAAGACCGGTGCCAGATCTATTAATGACATTTTCTTTTTATTCGCCCATAAATATTCATGTTGTGAGGACCAGAAATGTATAGCTCGCCGCCCAATGCCAACATTTGAGAAACACTGGTCTAGATCACAACTTCAAGGCATGGTCTAGATCACATCTACAAGGTATGGTATAGATCACAACTACAAGGTATGATCTAGACAAATATATAAAAATGACAAATCAATTGGGGGGGGGGGGGGGTGTGTGTGTGTGTGTGTGTTTGTGTGTGTGTGGAGTCCAGGATTGCAAGCTGCCGCAAAAACAGAAATAAGAACAATAAATGAGAACAAAATGTGATTTAAAAATGGGTCACAATAACAGTAATTTGTTTTCTAATCATAAATTACAAGAAGAATGAAATGCATAAACAAAATGTTCAGTTTAGGGAGAGATAGCCAATGATAATAAATTGTTTTGCTAATTTTTAGATTCTTCAGTTAAAAATGTTAAAATATATGTATATGATTAATTTTACTAATGACAGAAATGTTCCCTTCTTAAGGTTTATCTTCTGACCCTGGCCAACAAATAAAGTCATAAAAGTTCATTTCATTCAATTATTGAGTCAACAATTAACAACCATTTATATTCAACATTTTTAAAAATTGAACAAGTTAGCATACTTTTTCTAAAAGCTATGGGAAAAAAACAGCTTTATTTAATCTGAATAACAATAAAATTGTTTCAAGATTTAAAAAAAAAAAAAAGAGTATGATTAAAATATACTGTTTAATACAAAAGTTTTTGCTATTAAAATTTTGTGTATTCCATTTTGTAAATTTTTTAATGTCAATACATTTGCGTCATAAGTTTATTCTAATATAATTGTATATATATATATTTCTTTTTTTTTTTTTTAATAAGAATTGAAAAAAAATTTTGTAGCATGAATTAACATCTGTCACTGTCACCCTTTGTGCCTTGAAGAGCAGAAAGGTAATATCTATGTTTTTAAATGCCTAGTTCAGAAATGAAGAACAAATAAAGAATTTAATTATTCTTTTTGAAAACAACAAAATAATCTGCACATGTAGTTATATCCTTTATATATAATTTGAGATTTAACAGTCCAATTTTGAAAAAGTAACAGAGGTTCTCATCTTTTTTTTGTGTCCTTTGAACTTATTTTCCAATGAACTCTCTGACCACAATTCTTATATCCCCACTCCCACATTTTTCTGTCTAGCATTTACAGTCAACTTAGTTGGCAGTTTAATTAGTTAGATAAAGAGTAAGTTAAAATTTAACTTTTGCTTAAACTATGTTTTATGAGTAACTTTTCAGCAATGGAGCCTAGGTGCAGACAGATCATCCCAATCTGAACATAAAGATTCTGGATGATATAGATTTAGAAATAGCAACCGGCAGCCAAAAAAAAAACAGCAAAAAATATTTTAGCCATGATGCAATTTTAGCATTTTTCTGTTTCCACTTTTTCATTTATTTCTCTGGTTCCTAGAAAATTGAGGTAAAGAAATAAATATACCATGCAAACTGGAGAGGCAGGCCTACATAAATATAATATAAACCACAATGAGAAACACTGTTAAAAACCAATAGTTGAAAGTTGTAATGATAAAATATTTTCTATTCTGCCCAAATTATGTTTTTAAGGGGGCTTACAATAAGGAATCAGTTCCTGTGCTACTTTAGGTTAATACCTTTAAAACAAGGTGCTATGAAATGGAGATAGAGAGCTTTAAAACAAAAGGCTGTGAAATAGAGGGAGCTGGACTTGTTGCTGCAGGGCAAGCCAATCATACACCATTGGGTGCACAGTGTATTAGTTTGAAGACTTATAAACACAAATAAGCCAGCCAATAATACTAACAAAATTTTACAACTCAAATTACCATTAGCATTTTGTTTTCAGCGCATTATTACATGTTTAGTACAAGCCTCACAAACTGCAGCAGCTTATCTGTGAAAAAAACACTGATAAATAGCAAAGGAGGGTTTGACATTTTTTAGTACAAACAAGACTAATTTTTTTTAATGATTCAGTATTTCAATATAAACAATAAAAAAAATGTATTTTTGTCTAAAACGATATTATAACTTGTGTAAGTATTAGTTTTCTCATTTTTTTTGACATTTTGTGCAGTTTTTTAATAAAGGGATATAAGTATAAAATGCTAGTTTTACATTTGCATATTTAAGTATTAATTATTTACACCATTGGGTTCGTCTAGTAGATTTACAAAAAGCAAGAATATTATTGAAAGTTTCATTTCTTGCACATGTCTTGATCCTGTGCTAGAAGCACACAAGTGTACTACAACTGGAAACTGCTGTTGTTCCAAGAGGTCTGTCAGGATACTAAAGAGTAAGAATTGGTTATCTTTTATTTTGTAGTTAAAAAAAAAGAGGGAACAGAGAAAAACAAAGGTCAAATTCATTCTTCGACAGCTGTAATAATTTAAATGTTGAAAGGCACATTACTAGAGAATATTTAAACAAACAAAGTGTTTGATTTAAAAATGAAGACATTTGTGTACCTAGGGATCTTAACACCCTTTTATTGTAATTTATGACAACTAATGAAGCCCATAAGCCATTGAATAGTAGTTTTTTTCAGGGTGGAAAAACATTTTTTTTTTCTAGATTAATGGACCAAGCAAACTAAAAACTACATTTGAGTTCAGAGTTAATAGTCAACATTTAAAGAAATTGGGACATAAAATGTGTTAGGAATATCTCATTGACAATTTTACATCTAACATCACCTTTAGTCTCTCAGCAGAAATTATCTCATCTAAGAACCTTAAACCACTGCTTTGAATATGCACATTGCTGGCATGGGACATCTTAGCATTCTAATACATTATTTTACTTATTTATAAAAATACACAAGCTGCCTTCAATGCTATTAAGTCTCACTGTAAACAACTCAAGTGTATGTTAAAGTAAAGACAGCTTTTATTCAAAGAGCAAAATTCCCAAATGCCTAAAAATGTACATAGTACATAGTACTCCCCAATCTGAAGGAAGTTTAATGTTTCTTACTGATTTATCTTTAAAATTAGTTTTGAAATTATTTTTTTTTAACGGTTATGAACATTTTTTTATAATCAAATGGATATTTAAATATCTACGCAATGGAGCTACTGATCTAAATTTATATTACTTTTGTTGTTACTAATTTTCAGTGATGTTGTCCCATGTGGCAATCTGTATAGAACATAAAATAAATATAGTGGCTCACCAACTCACTATTTGAGGAGCAATGCCAATAAGATTTTTTAAACCAGCAACAGAAAAAAAGAATTGTAGTTATGGAGCCATCAACAAATTTTCCATTCTCACACAGATATGGAACTAAAATACTGAAAGTATCTTACACAAACATTTTTCCAAATCGGAGTGATATGGTATACATTTTTAAAATCACAATTAGGCAGTCCTGTCATGTTATTGGGGATGAGCAGGAGGGAGGTTGGAAGGTGGGGGAGGCAAAACCATGGTCACCATTTTTGCAGATAAAATTCTATTCTAAGAATAATATACCTACAAGAATAAAGTAACAGTTAAAGAAAATACTGAATAAGTCCAAGGAATGTTTCGAATAACAAGGCTCGTGATATTTTTTTAAAGAGAGAATTATAATATTTAAGGATGTTCAAACATACTTCTTAGCTAGGCCACCTCCTTGCACAAACATTGCTAGGTTAATCAAGTTCTGCATAATCACAAAGGAAGAGAAACTCATGGATAATTACCGCTCATATGAAAAGGCTTACAATTAATAAACCTTTTTTGAAGAAACAAAAGATATCTCCAAAGTCAAATTTATATAGTTGCTATCATGAAAGCATGATCTGTATAATCTTTGACAAATGATGCCATACCCACTGCGATTTCAACATTAGATGATACATTGTTCCAGCTCACTGTATAAGGATTAGTATAACCTAATGAACAGAGTGCTCTGATTTGTTTCGGGTGTGTATTATAATTTAATTCATGAAATTATTATTATTAGCCATTTTTTCATACACTTTTAATTAATAAAGGACAACAATTCAAGGCAACATTTTTTTCGGCAGCATCACATTACCTTTTATAATACAACATTGTATTCCAGATGCAGAGGTTCTGTTTTGCATGAAAAATTATTTTCCTTTGTTACTCTGAAGCCTCTTTACTTACATGCAACACAGTAGCACTATGTTTCTATGAAACTAATATGATACAATATTTGACCACTATGTGTTCAACACAGTCAACTGCATTCATAATTACCTATAGAGCTGCTATCTCACCTCTAAAAATACTTTTCACAACAACAACAAATGATTAAAGTGAACAAAATATTAAGCTGATCCCAATGCTACATATTTCCTTCTTCCTTTGACAATCTGTGTGAACATTAGAATCAAAGTTTTATGTCAGGAAACTCACTGGGATTAAAGTTTGAAAGTCCCACATTCATTCTGAAATACTGAATGGATTACCAGGGCTTCAGAAATTCATGTCAGCCATCAAAATGTCAGATTCAAGTTGCACTAAATGAGTGAATCATCCATTTGAAGCAACTTTCTATCTAAGTTATGGAAACAGAAATATTCTCAAAGTTTCTTTGCTGCAAATTGACAAGTTGCACTATTTTGAAGTCCATGGCTGTCTGATTAGTTCTACCAGGATACTAAAATAACAAGTTTGGTATTTAGGGAGTCACATCCAACAATAAGTGCAGCCGTGTGCACTTTGAAAGTTATCACATGATGGTAGGTTGATGACTAAGTCACAATAAATCCACCCCACCGCTCCCTCCTCCCCATTTCTCTGTGTTAGGAGGAGTGCCTGCTACATTTACACAAGAGATGCTGAGCTCTGTGTGACTTGCTTGTGTTACGTGTACACGAGAGATGCTGTGCTCTCCGTGTAACTTCATTGTGTGACATGCACACGAGAGATGCCGTCCTCAGTGAAGCTGTCTTTGTTATTATAACATGAGAAAAAGTGTTCTCCATGCAAATTCCTCGTGTTACATGTACAGGAGAAATTATGTTTTCTCAGTGTAGCTTCCTTGAGTTGGATGAAAACACTTCTGTACACGCCACTGAAAACTTGCATACTTTGTTGACTGCAGTTTCAGTTTGCTCTACTGTCTGTAGGAAAGTGGTTTTTTAGCACACACTAATTCACATCTAGGCCTGTGAATGATTTAATTTCTCCTCCTTGTGAATTATGGTTTTTGTCTTTTCTTATAAACGTGTCACAGATTATCATCATTTTAGGAATGTTTTGTAAAGAAGATCTGATTTCCTAGTATGTCGCTCATTTTCTAACAAAAACTGAATGTCCCTTAGGTTCACTCTCTTCGTCCTTGGCCGCAATACCTTAAAAATAATTAAAACAATGTAAGCAAAACTGGAAAACTAGAAATGATAGAACACAATATCAAGAACATTTTAATCATCCTCTTATACCTATCTTTTTTAAAAATCAAGGATCTTAACTTTGCTTTTGTTAGTGTGTTGAGGGGAAAATCTTCTGACCGCAGATTGACCCACTATCAAGCTGAAATTTGGCACATAGACTCGTTGCCAATTACAAAACATTCTATAAAATGCCCAGCCCCCCCCCCCCCCAAAAAAAGTTTGTTTTTCAAGGGGAAGATGAAGGAGGAAATATTACACTGTTTACACGAAATAAAATTTCCTATAGCTGCACTAAATGAGATTCTTTTTTTTAAAATATGGTAATTTTTTTCTTTTGTTTTTCTGAAAAGGTTGGTGACATAAAAATGAGGTGTAATAGCGGGTGGGTCATTAGAATATTAATAGAGTTCAGTGGCGTAAAAAAAAATGTGCAGTGGCAAGCCTTTGGGGGGAGAGCACTAATTGGGATTCTTTTAAAATGCATTACTTGTATGCATGTGTTAACAAATTGTCATCCCCATTGCTTGATATTACATTTTATAAAGGATTTATACCATTTTAGGGGTTGCTTTATTATTGTATAGCATTCAGAGACAATAAATAAAGAATATAAAAGAAAGTTTTTGTCTTTGGGCCTTCATCAGAGTCATAAAACAATGTGCACTGTCAAATTTCATAGCTCGGCTTTTAAAAAAAAAATTAATTGTATTAACTGCATCCAATATATACAAAGTAAATTGAGATATAAATTTTATCATTAGTTATTGAACATAAATAATGAAAGGCAAAGTATCTAGTGTATAAAAGGACAGATTTGCTACTTACATTGGCAAGAGATGAGTTGGCACTTGAATTTAATGAATTATTACTTGTAGATGACTGAAATATTAAAACATTCATATTTAGTTATTTGTAAATACAAAAACGAAAACGCATTTTTACCAATTACTAACTACAAAAAACTTTATAAAATTTATTGTTAAAGAGAATAATGAAGTGATCAGGATTTTTTTTTTTTTTTTTACGATGAATAATGTAAGAGGGGGGTGTTGTCCCCAACAAAGTTCTTACTTCTGATTTTGCAGAGTCTGAGAACTCTAATCTTCTCTTTTTTCGAGGTCCAATAGCAGCCAAAGCTGTCTCATTTGCTTCTCTTTGACGAAGTTCCTCTGCCTCAGCTTGTTGCAACTAAAACAAAGATGGAATATTAAAGCATTATTTAAAGTACAGAAATGAGTAAGTGGTTGTGTTCTTATCTCTCACATTTTATTTTGTGTAGACAACTCAAGGATGTTACAAATTTTACTCATGCATGTTTCAAACTGGAAAAATACAATTTAAGGAATAAAATAAAATATCTAAAAAAAAAAACAGCGACAAACATATTTTATTGATAGTATCATTTTAACTGTCCGCTAACATACTTTGAGAGTTGAGAAACTAAAGAGCACAAAACTTAACCATAAAAAAAAAAACATATTTAGAGTAAATTGAGATTTTAAATTACCTCTTTAGCTTTTTGCTTAAGTTTCAGCTGTTCAGGATCTTCATTTTTGGAGCGACTCTAAAGGAAACAAAACAAAAATCAAAATAATAAGAAAATATGAATATTTTATTTTGTTTCAAATCAATCAGTATCCCTGTATTTTACATTTCATGTACCAGGGCGCAATATAAATTAAATGCAGTGTGCAATGAACACAGTTTTCTTTCAAATGAGGGCAGTTTGAAAAAAATTTGAGGTTAGTTCACTAAATGAAAGTTATTAAGTGCAATTACAGAATCAAATTTATACCATTAGACTCTTGAAAATATTGTTACCTTTATGGCCCTCAGAAGCTTTTCTCTTTCCTGCTCCTCGTGTCTTTTCTTCTCTAACTTATCCAACTCTTCTAGAAATTTTAGTTTTAACTTTGTTTCAGACTCCACTTCGTAGCGACTGTCCATCTGATGGTGTTAATTGTAGTTGTAAAAAAAAAAAAGAAAAAAAAGCATACAATAATGTAGAAATAATCATTTA
Source organism: Lymnaea stagnalis (assembly GCA_964033795.1). NCBI lineage: Eukaryota > Metazoa > Mollusca > Gastropoda > Lymnaeidae > Lymnaea > Lymnaea stagnalis. The sequence goes on along the minus strand of CAXITT010000580.1, from coordinate 49,450 downwards.
GTTATGTCTGGTATCTTCTTTACATTAAACTAGCAACAATTAAACAAAAACTCATCATAAGTTCTACCCCTTAGTTCTTACTTTGTATATTTCTACTCGATGTTCAGCAATGGTAGATAGTTTTGAGACAATGTCTCGAAGTCTTTCTTGAGTTGCATGAGAAATTATGTTAATAACGGAAGGACTAATATCCTCAACGCCGTATTTTTTGGCTGAAATAACAGGAAAATGTAACATTATTGTAGCAGTTAAAAAAACAAAGAAAAAACAAAACGAAATATTAAACTGTGTTAATTAGATGCAACTTAACCAGCTCAATCATAAAAACAAAATATTAAACTGTGTTAATTAGATGTAAGATGTAACTTAACCAGCTCAATCCTAAAAACAAAATATGATAAAATGTTTTATTTTTAAATTTACAAAATTATCTTCACATTGGTTTACCACCCCAAAGATTACTATCCCTAAATTGTGTAATTTTAGCATATCAACTGCTCATTAATAGAGAACTAGGAAAAAAATAACTGTTTATAATCTTTTCATATATATTTTTATTTTTTACAAAAAGGGAAAGTGTGGCTCACTCACACACAAAATAGTTCTAGGTCATCTATTTTAAAGCTGTAGTCATCATCAAAGAATTAAAATGTTCTTTAAATTATAATTTTTTACCTATAGAACTTATTTTTCTTGACAGAGGACTTGCTGCAAGAAAGATCTCATCTTTGCAAGACCGCATTTGAGCACCAATAAAATCTGCATTAGTGGTTGCAAGAATGTTTTTAGACTCCTCTGATAAATTGACACCACCCATAGTTGCGACATCATTAATGTCATCATCACCATCCCTGGAAAAAGAATAATTTATGTTTTAATTTTCTGTAAATAAAAAAAAATTACTTTGTTATAAGACAGCAACATTTTTAAGTTATCAAAACTAAAATCCAAGTAGTTATTTTAAAAAGCTTTTCTTTACAGAAAAAAATATAAATTAATACATAACTTCTGTCACATAAACAACATAAGACATGTTTTGAATCTTATCATCTGGATCACATTGATAAAACTCAATTTTTTATATATAAAAATTATAAATCGTTAGCAGAAATTTAATTGCCACATCATTTTCCTTCACTTGTAGTAACAATTTAGCACATGGGTTTCAAGAGACACACAATTCATTTTTCTACAGATTCTATTGATTTGATCTAGTTTGTGGCTTTTAGTCAAGAAGCATTAGATTTTTGTTGTGAGTTATTCCCCTTTTATATGGACTGAGTGGATTTTTTTGTTGACTGAGACCTGGGAAGTTAAATGGTTAAAACAGTTAACTTTTAAAAATTATGTTCTGTATTTATTCCAGGACCTTTAACCTAACTAGTAAGATGAAAGCATTTTTAAGCAAATCAATTTTGTTGCCACCCATTTGTTTTTCTGAGATTTAGCTCCTCCCAAAGAATAGATGCCTTACACGGTTAATAACATTTCTGCCCGTCTTTTTAGCCATAGCTGGAGATAACCCTGAATTAATCCAAACCAGTCATTTCTTAGCTGAGTTACAATTTCACCACAAATGAGACAGATAAATAAAAGTTTGACATTCTTTTATATATGAATTATTCTTTTATTATACTAACTTTAAAGATTCAAATTTTCTTTTTTCCCTGTGTCCAGCAGCGGGACTTGAAGGTTCTGGTTTAATAATTGTTGAGGGTGTGATAGGTTTGGTGGCTCTGATTGCCTGCACAGATGGACGCTGGGCAGGCAATTTAGGCCGAACTTGATTGAGCATCTGTTGCTGCACTGGTTGTCGAATCTGAGGTGATGCCTGTACTACTACTTTGTTTCCACCTGGCGCTATCGCAACTTGGGCCATTGTTTGACGAACAGGCGCTACTTTGCTGCTCGACGGACCCAACGAAGGACGTACCTACACAAAACCAAGTCATCAAGACAATTAAAAGGTTAGATAAACAGACCTGACTTGTATAGTAGGAAAGCTAAAGACTCAGTTATGAGTCTGATGTTGGTCCACAAATTACTTCCATATTTTGGTGATTTTCACGTTTTTAGGAGCTGTTAGAGAAATAACCGGCACTAGGGGTCCATAAAATTTTTTTTATAGATACAACGAAACATGAAACTTCTATTATGAAAAAAATTATCAATAAAGTATGAAGCCATTTAGTTTAACACTTTGAAAATAAAATCTCAATATTGGAAAGTAAATTGACAATGGTGCCTAATCAAAGAATGCCATTTCAAAAGTGCATTGTCTTACTTGTTGCGTTTGAAGAGGTACATTGATGGGTCGAGGACCCATGAAAGGCCGCTGTGTTAGGGTACCACTGGCTGTAATTACTTGCTGCGTTACAACTGAGCTGGTCATTGGTTGTGAGACAGAGACAGGCTGGGCTTGCCCGGCGACCTCTGGAGGAGGAGGGTTTACCCCATCTATGGTCATGCGACCCAACAACATTGACTGGCGTAAGAGTGGAAGGCTTTTCTGTGGAAAGGATAGATGACTTTGTTAATTTTAATTTATTTTTACTTAAAATGAAACAAGGGAAGCAAACACATTTAATGAAACTAAAAATAATATACTAAACTTCATAACCCATTTGTATGGCCTATCTCATGTTTCTCATTAATCAGTTGTCGTCTTTCCTCAAAACAACATGTTTCAAATGTTTCTTAGTATATCAGATAAAATATATTTCAAAATTTGGTTATTTTAAAATAATTCAGTTTAAGTATTTCAATAAAGAGGCAAAAATGTGCTAATTACATTTGAAAAACTTCCTTAAATAGGAATGAGAAAACTAAGCTTAACATGACAGAGGACAATAACTTTAAAGCCCTCTCCTTGAGGGGTAACAAAGAGCTAGCAAAGTTGACATCTCACATTATAAAAAACAGCAATTTTATTTTTAAAAGTATAGATTTTTAAAAAAATTTTTTTTACAGCTGATAGAAAGAAGACTAATTATGCACAATGACAGTTTGCAACATGAGAATCTGACAGAAAATATTAGCAAAATTAAGTGCCTGCAAAAATGTATTTTTAAAAAAAAGAAAGCATAATGAATACTAAAGTAAAATAAAACAGTATCTTATTTCTCAAATTATTGAAGACTTTGTCCTTTATCAGGCAGATTTATCATAACAAAAACATTTCTCCGGTTATTGAAAACTTTGACCTTTGTCAAGCAGATGTATCACAACAAAAACAAAGATCTTTACAAAGTGCATAGCTGTTAAGCTATTCTTCAGCACACCATTGAGGCTGCTGTCTTTAAATAGGAACATTATTTACTCTTATTTCCAGGTAGAGTTTTTCTCAATGGTGTCATTCAAGTCGTCATTTGCTAGGTGCCTTGATTACAACAGAAAAAAAAAGCCCAGTGCATTCTTGGTTCAAGAGGAAGTAGTTTTGCAATAAAATGGCAAGATGTAACCTTAAGTATCCCCCCCTCCCACATATCATATAGTTAATTGCAAACATAACATAAATTTATTTTACCGACAGATAGACCTGTGCAGTAGAGAGGTAATACCATAAGCTGCAGGTAGGTAATGCAACATCATAAGCTGAAACATTCAGCTGTGAACATTTGCACAATAATAAACGTATGACACAGACTCAAATGCAGAGTACTGCCGGTTAAGCCCTATGTGCCTTATCAGATTTTGATGGTGGTATGAAAAATAATTATAGTCTATATATATATATATTTTGTTAAAAAAACTTTTAAAAAAAATATTTGCATAGCCTCTGGGCCTAGGCCCCCAATTCAACCAATTTCTGAATTTAAGTCTGCATCTTAAAAAAAACTGTCTACTGCAGAGAGCACAAGTGATGTGTTTACTTTTTCTTCCATATTTCAAAATATTGATAGTACAACATTAAATGTTGTCAAGTTACCACAAGAGGAGTCAGAGCACAGTTCTAAATAAAAACAAACAAAGGTTTAAAATCAAACGTTAAAAAATAATAATAATAAGAATGGTTTAAAAAGTAAAAACTATGCAAAACTAAAATTTGAATGACATTTCGTTCCAGTTTCCATCAACTAATATGTTGTGTTATCATTTGTACAACTCTTTTACAAAATACCACAAAGACAATTACATGATTTATTGTTATCAAAATTCAGTATTCTCTTCCATTTTCCCAGCAGACATAACTAATCGTCTGAATTTCTTCTTTGTGCATGAGATATCTTCAGTTTTGAAAAAAACATTGGCCGTTCCACTATTCTAGTCTAACTACAATCTACATCAGAGTCTATGCCACTACGACTTAGGAAAACAAAGCAGGACTGGGATCAGCGAGCACACAAACGCATGCATTAAAAGGGTGTTTATGGTTCAAGGTGTATTCAATATACTGAAAAACAATTGTGAAATGATTGTGACCATTCAGTTAAAAAAAGAACATTGGTCTCTTGGTATATCCTCTTGGCAGGTTTGCATAAATTAATTTTTTTTATTGTGGTCTCAAAAACAAAATTATTTTTGTTGAACATATATCACATTAAGCTTCACAAGTTATTGCTTAAGTCATTTTAAAATGTATCTACGAAAGGAAACACTACAACCAAGGCTATACAAAATAGGAAGGAATTATGTATTGCTTCGTAATTAAAGAAACTTCTTGTTAAAGTTCAAGTATAAAATGTTTTTTATCTCCAGTCTTTTAAAATAATGGTTAAATATTCTCTGATGCAAAAAAAAAAAATATATATTTTGAAAATTTATTTTTGTTAGCTTCTCTTAACTTGTTTTTGTGCTCCATACATCATTTAAAAATGTATACTTCTTCATTATTTTCTTAGTTTATAAATTTAAAAAAAATTAAATTAAAAAAAAAAAATCTTTACATCATTTTATTTTCAAAGTCAAATTAAATATAATTGTTAAATGGCATGACTCAGAACATTATTGTTTATGTCCTAATTTCTGATTATGCTGAGTTTGATTTTTAACTTTGCATAAATTTAAATGACTTACCTTGAGAAATGGGACCAGATATGGTTGAGGAGATGATTGAAGTTCATGCTGCAAACGTTCAGTAAAAACCTCAGGTTCAACTCTACCATCCTAAAAATGGTCAGGAAAATGTCTGAGAGTTAGCAAAATACAGAAAACTATGCTAGTTTTGAATGCCTTTCATCTAATCTATGTTGTTGTGCAATAACTATTTCCTTCTAGTTGTCTATAAATCTTTTAACTCATTAATTGGCTGACAACAACTTGAAACTTATAGATTACCACAATTGGCAGACAGTAAATTGATACTCATAGATTACCACAATTGGCTGAAAACAACTTGATACTCATAGATTACCACAATAGGCTGACAACAACTTAATACTCATAGATTATCACATTTGGCTGACAACAACTTGATACTCATAGATTATCACATTTGGCTGACAACAACTTGATACTCATAGATTACCACAATTGGCAGACAGCAACTTGATACTCATAGATTACCACAATAGGCTGACAACAACTTAATACTCATAGATTATCACATTTGGCTGACAACAACTTGATACTCATAGATTACCAATAGGCTGACAACAACTTAATACTCATAGATTATCACATTTGGCTGACAACAACTTGATACTCATAGATTATCACATTTGGCTGACAACAACTTGATACTCATAGATTACCACAATTGGCAGACAGCAACTTGATACTCATAGATTACCACAATAGGCTGACAACAACTTAATACTCATAGATTATCACATTTGGCTGACAACAACTTGATACTCATAGATTACCATCATAGATTACCACAATTGGCAGACAGCAACTTGATACTCATAGATTACCACAATAGGCTGACAACAACTTAATACTCATAGATTATCACATTTGGCTGACAACAACTTGATACTCATAGATTACCACAATAGGCTGACAACAACTTGATACTCATAGATTATCACATTTGGCTGACAACAACTTGATACTCATAGATTACCACAATTGGCAGACAGCAACTTGATACTCATAGATTATCACATTTGGCTGACAACAACTTGATACTCATAGATTACCACAATTGGCAGACAGCAACTTGATACTCATAGATTACCACAATAGGCTGACAACAACTTAATACTCATAGATTATCACATTTGGCTGACAACAACTTGATACTCATAGATTACCACAATAGGCTGACAACAACTTGTTACTCATAGATTACCACAATAGGCTGACAACAACTTGATACTCATAGATTACCACAATAGGCTGACAACAACTTGATACTCATAGATTATCACATTTGGCTGACAACAACTTTATACTCATAGATTACCACAATTGGCAGACAGCAACTTGATACTCATAGATAACCACAACTGATCAAAACTAATAGGGGATTCATAGATTACTACAATTGGCTGACAACAGTAACCCGGGACTCATTAAATCCCTTAAAGGTTCACCACTGCTAAATGTAAACAAATGCAATAAGTGTTCACAGATTCCAATAGAGAGTTTTTAGGTCTTTAGGGCTAGGAAATTTATAAATTTTAGATTTATTCACTATTTTTAAAATAAAAGAATTTTTTTTGTTAGGTCATTGAGACTAAATGCTAAATAGAATGGTTTTAACTTTTCATAATAATTGTGCTACCTGAAAATTACAAGAAGGTGTAGTAAATACCTCATCATGTGTTTTATATAGCTGCACATTAAGGCTTCAATAAGTTCTAAAATTCTATTTCACTAAGCCGATTGCAAATTTCAACAATGACTTTAAAAAGTATGTCATCTATTCAGGGTATATTAAATTAAAATACCAAGTGAATATTTTAACTCTGTGTTAACATGTTTTAAATCGACCTTGAATCTTACTACAGGAAACAAAATTTTAACCTTAAAAAATGGCCAATATAACTCACATACAAAATACTTACAATCAAACCCTGGATGAGTGCTCTAACATTTCTCACAGTTTGATCTGGCTGATTTGCAGCCAACTTTATTAAGGTGGACAAAAAGTTTTTGCACTTTTTGACATTTTCAATCATAGCCTTGTCTGCAATGAAATCATAACATTCTTTAGGCATCAATTTTTATGGCAGCCATTTTCAATTACAGAATAATATTAGTTCAAAACATAAAAATTTCAGTGGTAATAAAGCTCAAAAATTAATTATTTTTTTTTTACCAAACAGTGAATAAGAACGCAACATAATTGTGTGTCCATCACATTAAGAGAGTATTTGTCAGCAGTTTCTGTGGGAGACTATCTGTCAGCACTGCTTACGTGAATAAAATCATTGACAAACTACTGAAATGAGGCTGTCATAAGTTTTAAATATTTCACCAAGAATGCCAAGCACTTAAGCCCCATCACTGAAAATTCATTTTTTTTTTGGTCATGGGATCTCAATATCATTTGAACAAATACAATTGCCAAAAGCAAAATTTTGTTTGATGGCTCATCATCTCAAGATGAGCCTACTTTACCATCTTTAACATTTATTCTTCACATTTTGAACCTCTAAGAAACCCTCGATTGTCTGTTGAGTGAGATGAACTTTTCCGTTTCATCTTTATAAATTTTCGGAGTGGAGAATCCAGTTGAAAGCAGCAGAAAACTAATGATATGATCATGCGATATATGGTTCACATGATAATAATACTGGTTGAATGCACCACGCAGCCTATGGAAGAGTTGAAAGGTGACGGTGCTGTGTAGGGGTGTGCCGGATCCGTTTTTTACAACCGGATCCGGATTTTCTTATGCGAAATCCGCCGGATCCGGATTCGGACCCGGATTCCGGAATAATCCGGATTCCGGTTTGTCCCGGATTCCGGATTTTGGTACTATTGGTAGATACTTCGGTAAGTCAAGGTGGACTACTACTTTTTGTGTATGGGAATTCGCAATCGGCGCCAAAAAATCCGAGTTTTTAATTTTCCGATGTGTGTGTCTATTTATTATTAAATTAGTACTTTCGATATATATTTGAGTTCCGTTCCATTTGGATAAGTGTCTTACGAGAGA
>CAXITT010000580.1:0-39987 GCA_964033795.1 Lymnaea stagnalis | reverse complement strand
TTCTTTAAAAAATTACATCTTTTCAACTATGCCATTGGTTTATTTTTACAAAAAGTTTAAATTTTCTTATCAAAGTCCCTACACTATTGGCCACTATTAGCGGTGCTGACTCTAGCCTCTGGTATGTACTGAATATTAAACATTAAACAAGCTCAACGCTCGAAACAATCGATTAATGTATCGTGATCGTGTGGAATTCGGGAAAGAGAATTACTTTTATTTCAGATTATGATCCGGTGAGTCACAAAATCTGGCAAATTCCGAAATCCGGTATATTCCGGAATCCGGTTGTTCCGGATACATGTAAATCCGGCGGAACCGGATTTCACCGGATAGTGCAAAATCCGGCGGAACCGGATTCCGGCACACCCCTAGTGCTGTGATGCATTTTCTTGACAGTGAGATAGTAATCTAAGAAAAAGATTCTGTCTTTTCTCAACCTTGATAAACTGTTACAGAAGGTGAAAATCTATACAGCCGAGGAAGACCATCCCCCAGATCCTATTCTATAAGTTAAAGTATTAAAAAGGAGCATTTTCCATCTTTTTGTTGTTTGGAAACAATTAACTTACTCATCTCTCCAGGAGCAGTTGCAGAGAGGGTCGCTACATTAGGCTGACCAATAGAGGGGGCCGACTGACCAATGACTGTTGTTGTTTGGACTTGGGGACGTTGCTGGAGATTTGATGTTGGAACAACTGCTGAAATATTTGGTCCTCGAACCTGAATGGACTGCTGCTGTGGTGCTGATTGAGGCTGAATGGTGACGATGGTCTGACCACTAGAAGTACTTCGCACGGGTGCTTGAGATGTGAGGGGCTGTCAATAACAACAAATATTTTGTTAATACTAGTCATTTTGTACTTCCTGGAACCTACTTAACTATTTATTAAGCAGCATACAATACACAAAGATGAAGATAATATTTTACTTTTTTTTTTTTCTTTGTTCAAACTCAAAAGCAAGTCCTGTTAAGGTTTGCAGACTTCTATGCCCTTTGACTAAGTTTACAGAAAATCTCTATGGCAAATTGTGTGCACTATTTTATGCTTCCTTTATGTCTTAATGATGCAACAAAAACAAAACTTAACTATCTAACAACTAGTAGGACAACTATCACTTGGCCCACAACTGTGACTTACAAATTGGATTTTTTTAAATGTATGGTCATCAAACAAATTCATTTTAACTGGGTGCTAAAATCAGATAAAGTTTGGATGCCCTTCAACAAGTGCCACTAGGGGCTTGGCAAATCAGTATCTGAGTCCCTGAATCAAATTATCAGGTCTGAGGAATCCTCCCTTTTGCAATGGACCCAATCTGTCAATCCTCTGGGGTGGGAATGTGGAGAGACTTATGGTAATATCTTAGGTGCAACCCCAGCACCACTTGAGAGGTGTGCATAGGGTTAACTGCCCTGCTGTTCATGCCACTCAAAAACTGAAAATATGAGGGCTCTGACCATAAAAATCTCATGTTCAGGTTTGTTCACATTGTATTAATGATTTTGGGTTGATGGAGGGTGTAACAAATCTTTGAAATGGGGAGTCTTTCAAAAAATAGCTAATGTGGTTGCTGTTTTTCATATGTAATAGAGTGTAATTAGATTTAAGTAATTTCATTTTCATGTTCTGAAACCGTTAAATGACCAGAAACTTGTTTCAGATCTGACATTATTGCAAAATATCATTACAAAAACATATAAGCCATTTAATCTGGCAATAAAAATGCTGATATCAATTAATCAGTGCAGTGCTTCTATGTCAATGAACTCAGCATACCATACTAAAATTTAAAAAAAAACAACAGCTATATTGATTTTAAAATTTCAGTGTACCTTTATGAAAAAGAATTTAAATAAAATGTTCATAAATTAAATTCAGAGACGTTCTTCTTAAATAAATCTGGTATGTTTAATCTTCATTATATATAGTTACAATATGTGACAGAGAAAGTTACCCGAACATTCTGTATACGATAACTACTTGGAGCCATTGTGGTTATAACACTGTTGCTGCTTGGTGTTTGCTGAAGGACGGTCTGGGATGCTGACACAAGAACAAGTTGGCCACTCTCATTTCGTACTAGCAGTGCCCCATGAGGGATAGTAAGGGTGCCCTAAATATTAAGAAGAAACAATTACTTAATAGAAAAATTAGAATAACTACCCAAAAAAAAATTTATTATTACACAAGCTTAATAAGTCCTTAGGCATAATGACCATCAATCTTTGATCATTTTTTAAATAACTATGAAGCAAGAGAGTAACTACTTTAGTAACAGAGTGATCCCTTGTCTATGTTCCGGGGGTTAGGTTCCAGAAATCCATGTGATAGGTGAAGTCCACGAATAGCCACCTTATATTTAACATTTATTTCGATTTAATAGATAAATAATATTTTTTTATTAATATTTAATAGTTTTGTTTGTATCGTTTTCAACTTTTTAGGCTAGAAATGCTTATTTATTGCAAATAATAATTAAAATAATAAACATATTTTAAAAAACTAGATAGTACAGCAGTACAGCGAAAAACCCGAGATAAAATATAAAAGTAAAAAATTTGTGATACCATAGGACAGATAAAAAATAATATGCAATAGATGAGAGATATATATATATATATATATATATATATATATATATATATATATATATATATATACCAGAGTCTAAGGTTATCTGAATTTCATGTCTTTTCAAAATCATTATTTTGGTACACCATGAATACTTCTTGAAGCATTGGTGTAATAAGACAGAAAAACAACTCTGAACACTGTCTCACAAACAAGGTAAAATCTAGGTACATACTGTACATTCAGCAACATGACTAGTATAATGCGATCTGCTAATTTGTTAATTAATATTTATCCCAGAATACACGTCTGAAAGACAAAGTGACCTCAAATCTCCATGCCCATTACTTTCTTTAAGGCAAACTTTCCATGAGAGTGTTCTGTTATCCGAAAACTCGGTTATCCAAAGCACCACAGTCCCAATTAGTTTAGATAATCAAAACTAAAATTGGCTAAACATTAAAATTTATTAAAGTATTCTGGGGTTAATTAATTTTATCACCTTTAATAAAAATAAGACACAGTAAAAAAAAATCTATACAGGTTGCTTTTGCATATATTTATTTTGCATTTGCCCTTTACCTCTTTCACTGTAGCGCAGTACATTCATCCGCTGTGCTAAAACGCACGGACAAACACACAGTGCATTGTTTCAATATCATGGTTGTTTCTTTGCTATTTTTCAGTTAAACGTTTTAAGAGCTAGTTTTTAATTAGACTTTTACATAGAAGAGTGGTGCTTCATTGTTTATGAGCGAAAGAAAGGTTTATTTGTCATTTGAAGCTTTATTTTATCAATATTCTTTGCTGTTGTTTTTTTTCTTTATCAATTCTGTTGCTATGGCTACCACAGGCTCTAGTGGGGTGAGTAAATTTCCTAGACAATTAAAAGCTCAACAAGCTTTGGAAATGTTTTATACTATTTCTATTGATAATGAAGATGATTTAGATCCATCAGATGATTCCAATAGTAGTAGTTTTAGATGATTTGAATTATAGCAGTGAAGATGATGTATATCTACATCAAAGGGTTTAAGGAAAAAAAGGTTTTACATTTCATGTTTTCACATTTTAAATTTCTTTTGTCACTTATTTAGTTAAACTTAAGAAAAATTTTTACAAACATATAGTCCATTCAATTATCTTTCAGTAGATATCAAAATAAATAGATATTTTTTAATAAACCCAATTTCTCAGTCTTTCTCACTTTTTGAAATAAAATGTACATTTTTTCATTAAAAAAACTCAGCAGCGAAAGGGTTAAATTGGGTAGAAAAGTTATTTTAGCCTAATTAACAGTTAATTAGTTACTTCTTTTCTTTCCATAATTTATAACCTATAATTTTCTGAAGAAGTATTAGCTCAATTTTAAAAAATTGTATTTTAGCAATAGCATCTCTGAATTCGTACACATTTTTTTTTTTTTACATAAAATGTGCATTCATTCCAAAATGCTATGCTGGTGAATGGAATGATTTTGTATTAAAAAAGGGAGAAAATTATTAAAGTTTAAGATTAAAAACAAATATTACTTAGCAACAAAAAAAAAACTTTTGCAAAGTTGTACAAATTTTAACATACCGTTTGTGAATTCTGCTGCCTTGGTGCTATATTTGGTTGAGTACCTAATCTGAGAGGATTTGAAATGCGAACTTGTCCTGGGCGTATTTGTTGTATTCCTGCAGGTCTTAATGTTGATGGTGTACCTGCTACTGATGCATTTACCACTTGCACAGATGGAGAAGAGTTTGCTAAAGTTGTTGCAACAGTGGGCCGTACAACTACATGTTGCTGTGAATGGGGCGTGTGAGTCCTTAATGTTACAAGAGCTGGGTTATTTCCTTGAGGTATTCCTTTCATTATTTGTTGAGCTCCTGTACCTATAATTGGCGTTGTCTGCCGTAAACTTTGCGGCAAACCTTGTATCACAGAATTTGATATATTATGAATATCACTTTTTACTAAAGGGTTCAAATCTCTTTTCCCTACCATATGATTTGCATCACTTTTCACAATAATTTGTTGAGGTATCACAGATCCATCTTTATGTTGCATGTTTTGTAAATGAGTACTACCATTGGGTAACACTGTCAATGGTTTTTGTTCAGCAGCAATAGTGGCTAAATTATGCATAGCAGTACTCGCACCAGATGCACTAATGTTAACTCTTGCAGTTGTTAGCGGCTGACCAGGTCTTACCGTAGTAACACTTTGAGCTATTGCACTGTTTATAAATTGTGGCTTTGACACCTGAACAGGAGAGGTATGCAAAACAGAATTTTGAGGTTTTGTATTATTAGTTACTATACGTATAGAAGGAGAACTGTTTAAATATTTAGCAGCTGAAGAAAGAGGTGTGTTTGAAACAGATGAATTTGACAGTGATGTAGTGGTAGAATTCGAGTTGGTTCTGTTGTGGGAGTTGGCATTTATTATAGACGAAATGCCAATAATTTGAGGATTATTAATATTTGAGTTAATTATAGCAGCATTCTGGGGTAAATTTTTATTAGAAGTTATTGCCTGTGACTGTAAGCCAAGGCCTTGCACGCTCACAACAGTTTGTTGTGGCCTGACAGTCACACTTGCAGTGTTTGTGTTGGGAGCATTAACTACAGATGCATTCCCAGCAATATGATTATTATTATAAGTAGACCCAGGAACAATCTTGAGAGATTCTTTATTTGTAGATGAAGCTAACTGTGACTCCAGAGACCCTACTAACGCTGAAACTTTGTTTTGATCTATTTCTTTCGATAGGAACTCATCCATGGACCCTTGATCCGCCATTTCGATGGACTAACAAATTTCAAATGACACTGCGCATGCTCAAAATACGAACTGTGGGATCGTAACATCCGCGCCATCTGAACTTCCGCTTGAAATCAAACCAAAATGATCGCCATCTTTTAAGAAAAGCAAATTAATTGAAATCCGCCGACATCTCTTTTGAGTTTCGGTGATAGGATATATTCAACATGAGCCAAGGAGTACCGGGGCCAACTGGAGTCCCTGCTCCCACCGGGGTCCCATATCTTGGAAGTAAAATTAGTTTAATATCTAAGGCTGAGATTCGATATGAAGGAACTTTGTATACCATCGATCCAGTTGAAGCGACAGTAGCTTTGGCAAAAGGTTTGAACTATAGCTTTTGTTTAATTCATATATTATGACTATTGGTTAAAATGCACTTCAAGTCCTTTTTGCAGTCACAATAAAAGTATAAATCGTCCTTGTTAAACGATAATTCCAGAATATATTAATTATAATAAACAACTACAAAGCTGTCCTGGCAAACAAATTTTGTAAAAATGTTGGAGATGGTTCCCAATACTAATAATAATGGGGCTTAATGGTTTTTATCCAGATTTAATCCTGATTTCATTGATAATCATAGTAATTGGGAGTCTTTAGCTGTATATTTTTTCACAGTGCAAGTAAAGTATATCTTGCAAGTTTGTTTTGAAAAGGTGGGCGAATGTGAAGAGATAGCACCCTGGTTCCAAGAGTCAATAGTGTCAAAACCCATGTTAGGGATAAGTTTGGGGTTCAGGTTAGGTTAAGGGATACATTTAGGGTTCAGGTTAGGTTTAGGGATACATTTGGGACACAAGTTCACGGGTCGCTGCAACCAAGGTAAATAAACGTGGTCCTATCTCTTCACATTTACCGAAAAGTGTCAACCTTAGCCTAAATGCTAAATTATGAAACACATAGACTAGCCTTAACTTAATGATAACTATTACTTTAACTTAAATTGAAAGTTTGGAGAAAAAAAAAGATACATATAATGAATGTTGCATCAGAGAGTGAATCTGGAAACAATAACATGCTACAAATTTACAGATTGCTCTCTGCTGATAAGAATAGTGAATAGTTGGGCTAAGTGATTTGATAAGGACAAATGAGCTCATTTGTCTTTATAGCCAGGCTTTTAGTTGTGTTTGCAAATGAAATTCTAATTGATTACCACTTAAGTGTTTGAACAACAGAGGGTATATAGATTTTTTTTTTTTAAATTACATGTTTTCGACACTAAAAATATAACTCTTTTACTTGTAAAGTACAATAAAACTAAAGCCTTCATATTTTCAGCATAGTTTAATTAGGCATTAGGCTGTAATAATAAGCCATTTTAATATTAATACATCAACAAATGAATTAAATCAGTGGCATTTGTTTTGAGCAACAGATAGTGAGTAAATTTAATTTTAAAATGTAGCCTTTTGTGCCTTAAAAAATACAAATTGCATAAACATTCCCTATTCACCTTGAGTTAATGCATACAATCATTTAGTGAATTATTAATACTGTGAATAATTCCACAGAAAAGATTTATGAAATAATGGATGTCGCATTGAAAAAATCGTAGGTACTTCAGTAAAAAAAATATTATTTTTTTGATATTACTTTAGAACACATTTCAAATTAAAAAAATGATACCAGAATCAACTTTTTAGCTTTAGTACTTTTTTTAGCTGCACATTTTTTTAAAGTGTGTTTATAATTTGTTTATTTTTTTTACCATGGACGAGATCTCCACATTCACATCTTGTGACCTGATCGCGTCATGCGCAATGACTATAGTATATTGTTTATCTAAGGCAACGCATCCCCTTAATACTACGATACTGTTTAGGGTTGATTTATTTTCAACTTTGTCACATGAATAAATAATTAAAGCTTTCCCTGACCAATGGTAGTTTCTGCACAATGAAAACTCTTATGGATGAAACTCTGAAAAAGTAATACGGTATAGTCGTTATGTAAGTGGCTTCTGAATGGTTTCCCAATGCAAAATTTGGCCAATTATGATCAGTTATAATATGGACTCTACCGGGTTTTTAAACCTCAAATTAGGATATTCTTGTTTAAATGCCTTCCAAGTTCACTCTAAAACATAAGTTATCCAAATATTTTGAAGTAAAAAGTGATAAAAGTTTAATATTTCTCAAATATCGGCATCTTCCGCCATTAAAAATGGGGTTGTGGTCACACCGAAAATGGGGTAAGTGAACTGCATGACCGTAGAAACATAGCGTCTCTCATTTAACACATATCGCTGTGAAAATTGGCACACATTTAAATCAATACATGCCCAATATGCATAGAGAATTTGGCCGTTCCATATCTTTTACTTCGACTTAGTTTTAATGATGAAAGTTGCCTTATATTCACCAAGGATTTCCTCAAAGTTGACTGATTGTAAATGAAAAAGAAATCAATTAATATGTAGGCCAAAATGTCTTCTAAAGCGAAAGGCCAATTGTAGGATATAGTTATTATTTTATGAATGAAATAGTATCCACATCAAAAAAATAAAACTCTGATTTTCGCTCGCCGACGCCCATTTCCCATACAAATTTTTTTAGTAGTCTCCCTTGCTTTACCAAAACCTGAAAGATGTTGACCTTAATGTTAAATTCAATCATCCATGAAATTGATAATGCAAGTAGCCATGCTATTAGAAATCCACAGTACCAATGATGATCACTTAATATTATATTGGTACTTTTATATTATAGTTCATTGAACGGCTGCATAAAAGATACATTTTCTTATGGTCTAAAGCAGGGTTCTCCAAACTGCGAGCCGGATGCGGCCTGCAAGGCCCTCTCATCCGGCCCATGGAGACAATTTTATCTACGAAAAAAGTTATGGAAATTTACATGTATCCTGCCAAGATTAGACGCCGCTGTTTTTACCAAATTAAATAGAGTAGCGCAGTATTGCGTTATGTTTTTACTAGGGGTGTGCCGGATCCGTTTTTTCCATCCGGATCCGGATTTTCTTATGCGAAATCCGCCGGATCCGGATACCGGTTTCTCCCGGATTTTGGTACTATTGGTAGATACTTCGGTACGTCAAGGTGGACTACTACTTTTTGTGTATGGGAATTCGCAATCGGCGCCAAAAAATCCGAGTTTTTAATTTTCCGATGTGTGTGTCTATTTATTATTAAATTAGTACTTTCGATATATATTTGAGTTCCGTTCCATTTGGATAAGTGTCTTACGAGAGACGCCATGTTTCTACGCGTTCGCAGCAGGTTATGCAGCTCGCTCAACCTAATTTCGCCATGGGGTTGGCCACGCCCCCCTTTTTAATGGCGGAAGTTGACGATACTTAGGAAATATTAATTTATTATCACTATTTACATCAAAATAATTGATAACTTGTGTTTCAGAATGCATTTAAAGACATTTAAACTGGAATGTTTTAATTTGAGCTTTAACAACCCGGTAGAATCCATATTATAAATGATCAGAATTTACCGTGTGCAACACGTTGTCATTGGCAACCATTCACAGCCACTTGCATAACTGTATCGTAGTACTACCTCAGAGTTTCATTCATAAGAGTTTGCCGTGTGCAAAAACTATTAAACCATTGGTCAGGGAAAGCTTTAATTAATTATTCATGTGCCAAAGTTGAAAGTTTAAACTAAGTCTAAACAGTATTTTAGTGATAAGGCAGGGAATGCGTTGCCTTATATAAACTATATAGTCATTGCGCATGACGGGATTGGTGGAATGAGATCACAGAATGTGGAGATGCAGTCCATGTTAAAAAATGACAAACCAAGTCGTACTTTAAAAATTCATAACTTTAAAACTACAACAGCTAAAAATATGATTTTGGTGTTATAATTCTTTAAAAAATTACATCTTTTCAACTATGCCATTGGTTTATTTTTACAAAAAGTTTAAATTTTCTTATCAAAGTCCCTACACTATTGGCCACTATTAGCGGTGCTGACTCTAGCCTCTGGTATGTACGGAATATTAAACATTAAACAAGCTCAACGCTCGAAACAATCGATTAATGTATCGTGATCGTGTGAAATTCGGGAAAGAGAATTACTTTTATTTCAGATTATGATCCGGTGAGTCACAAAATCTGGCAAATTCCGAAATCCGGTATATTCCGGAATCCGGTTGTTCCGGATACATGTAAATCCGGCGGAACCGGATTTCACCGGATAGTGCAAAATCCGGCGGAACCGGATTCCGGACCGGGGTCCGGCACACCCCTAGTTTTTACCAACTTGAAAATAGAGGCACTCTGTTGTGCGCTGTGTTTTCCAACCAATTGCAAAACCTTATTCACTGCTTGGTTTTTCTACTTCCGTTCAGTCAATGAAATGATGTAACACCAACTGATGGCGGAGTTTTTAAATGGTTTGCTGCTTGATTATTTTGATCAGTTGGCAAGTTGCAGTTGACTGCTGCGATGAGGTGGTGTTGGTGTCAAATAGTGTCTGATTCGGAAACATGTTGCAACAGTGGAGTTCCCCACATTTGCATGCAAGATCAAGAAAGACCTCCAGCTGCAGTTTCAGCAGTGGTTTTCTGACTTGGATTCAAAGGCATAAGAAGTCAGACAGTTTTAAAACCCATTTGAAGCAGATGTGGCCAGTTGCCCAGATGAACTGCAGCTGGCAGTAATTGAGTTGCAAGCAAATTACCTCCTTAGGGACAAGTTCAAAGGAGGACTGGTGGGTTTTTACCAGTTTTTGCCCAAGGAAGACTTTCCTAATGTCAAAACTTTTGCATCAGGGTAGCTTTCAATCTTTGAAGCAACATACCTGTGTAAACAAACATTTTGAAGAATGAAATAAGTGAAGAACGATTTGAGAACAAACTTGTCCGATGATAATCGCAGGTCACTGTTGATGTTAGGGACAACAAATCTAAAAGCCAGAAATTTCTGCTATTTTGGCATCCAGGAAACAATTTCACCATTCCCACTAATACAGGTGTTCATGTATAGTGTATCAATGTGTTATTAAAATAATAACTAAATAAAATAATGTTAAATAAATAATTAAAAACAACATCCATGTTTTGATACTTTTTTTTTTTTGGACCTCAAGTGTGTAGTCAGCCCCTGAACTGCTGTTTGATAGTTAAGGTGGTCCATGGGTCAAAAAAAATTTTTCTATGTTTCTTAAATTAAAATTTTTTTTTTTAGTACATACTAACTATACACCAATAGAAAGACAAAAAAACATAGTTTATTTAAAAAAAAATTTTTTTGACTTTTATTGCAAAAATTATATAATTTTATACAAATATTGACAGTTACGCAAAATGTATCAACACCCAAAAGATTTATCAACATAATGAAACTTTGCACACTCATTAAGAATAGAGTTGTTAAAAAAATTACAAAAGCTTTCTGCATTACAGTTATTGGAGCATCTACAAATGACATATTTGTGGAGTCACATAATTTTCTGGCAAAATACCGGGGGTAGCATATGTAAAAATATAATTTTAAAAGTTCTGTTGGACAGATCTGAAAAAAGGAGATGTCACTTTGTAGATAATATCAATGGTAAGAAGCATGGAAAGTTTGAAGCCTGTAGCTGTTATACTTTTCCTCCTGATGCAATTGGCATTCCTAAAAAATCTGAAAAACATGAAGTTGAGAAAAACGAAAAAGAAGTCCAAAAATGTTTTTTTTTAAAAATTAAAGACGACATGAACAAGATATAATGCATAAAACGTGTACATATACTATTCATAAATGAAAAACCAATATAAAAATACAGATATAAAAGATAGAAAATTAACAAAGTCATATTTTCAAACATCAACCTCCCTGTCCCAAATAAAAAGTGTATAACAATAAAAAATAATTAAAATTTTTCTGTTGGACTGATCCAGAGGAGGGAGATGTCATTATGTAGATAATATCAATGGTAAAAAGCATGGAAAGTGTGAAGCCTGTATCTGTAATACTTTTCTTCCTGATACATTTCGCGTCCATGAAAAATCTGAAAAATGCAAAGTTGTGAAAAACGAAAAATAATTTTTTTTTAATTAAAGACTACTTGAACAATGTAGGATGTATATACCATGTACAAGAACCATTCATAAAATTAAAAAACAATAAAAAACACAGATATAAAACACATAAAATTAATAAAGTCACGTTTTCAAAATAACAACCCCCATCCCAAATAAAATTATAATAATAATAAAAATAATTTTTAAATCTCTGCTTGACATATCTAAAAGAAGGAGGTGTTATTATGTAGATAATATCAATGGTAAAAAGCATGGAAAGTTTGAAGTCTGTAGCTATAATACTTTTCCTCGTGATGCACTTGGCATTCCTGAAAATCTGAAAAAACGCAAAGTTGAGAAAAACAAAATATTTAAAAAAAAATTAAAGTCTACTTATTTAACAACATTGGATGCATATACCATGTACATATACTATTCATAAATGAAAAAACAATATAAAAACACAGATATATATGATAGAAAATAATAAAAGTCATGTTTTTAAAAGCAACCCCTTGTCGTAAATAACATGATTATATAAAAAATTCTGGAAAAATTGTCTATCATGTGAGTGTGAGGTATTTAGATATAACACTATCCCTCCTGAGTGAGCCAACTCCCATCATAGGACCATCATCAATGTCTACTACCTCTGCAACTTATCCTTGTAGATTGGTAGCGATTGATGCAGGGTGGTAGTGTAGCACTCTGGTCGATTGTTTTTTGGTGAATGTTTGGTACATCCATTATTTGGAAAAACTTCCCCATACCAGCATGCCACAATCCAGTCACTAATGATGCTGTCGCAGCTCTTTTGCCGACATAAAAAATGTTGCCTTTGCATACAACTAACGTGTCAGATGATGGGATGACAACGTCACATACATTACATACGACTTTTAAAAATAACGCTAGTCTATAAAGTTATTTTCACCACTGTGAACCTTGAAGTGTCCTACTTGCATACTGGGCATGAAAACGTTTGAAAAATGGGCTGGAGGGCATCTATCTGCATGATAGATGAGGCAGAGAAGCCTATGGTATGATTGATATTCCAAAGCATGAAGTTTGTTCTTCGAAGCATACGATGCCATAGATTCTTCAGATATTGAAGCTGGCGTTGAGGCTGGTGCCGAAGCTGGCGATGAGGCTGGTGCCAAAGCTGGCGATGAGGCTGGTGCCAAAGCTGGCGATGAGGCTGGTGCCGAAGCTGGCAGTGAGGCTGGTGCCGAAGCTGACGGTGAGGCTGGTGCCGAAGTTTGCGGTGAGGCTAGTGCTGAGGCTTGCGGTGAAGTTGGTGCTAGTCTGGCTTTCTCTAGTTACTTGGACTTGGATCACTTGTTCTTGGGGACAGGGATTTTCTGTATTATGGAAAAAAAAATGTTTATATTAGCTTTTGAAACATAAAATTATATTAGTATTAGACTGAGCAATTAGCTCCTAGTTAGCCTGGCAAAGGTAAATAGAATCAGTATTTTTTTGTTTTTTTAAATCTAAGGAAATGGCAAGATTTCTACTATTATTACATTATTATTATCTGTTTTAATAAGTACAAATTAGGAAATCCTACACTCTAGGCCTATTCAAATTTTGCATTCATTTACATTGATCAATATTACCATCTCATAAATGTTGTTGACAACGAAAATTGAAAATCACATCAAATTAGAGACGTGTAAGGACACGAACGTAAAGAAAAATAGTAATGAATATATTGAAATATTTTTTGTATTACAATTTTGTATATTTAGGCATAAAGTAGCTTTCAATTTGATTCATAAGCCTACGCTCATTACATTTTTATATGTCTGCGTATATCACTGTTTCGTAGTAGTATTAGTACTAGTCACTAGTAAGTAGGCCTAGTTACTAGTTACTAGCCCTAGTGATAATGACACTGTATTATTATACGAAACCTAGCTCAACCTTCACTCGAACGCCTAAAACTAGCTAAAACTATTTAATATAAATTAAATTATACAATAATTAATTCAACTTACCTTTTCAAAGCAAAAAAATAAGTTCAAATTTGAATTTATTTGAAGACTGCAAAAGTAAAGTCGATCGATCGATAAAAGGTTACGCCAACTGGACACAATGAATTTGGTAGACGGCCATTGCATTGTGGGATAGATTTCTGACTTGTTGATGAAGTCTAAAAATAGCTGACCAATGACAATATCCGATTTATTGAAACTTTAAATCTCGACCAATAAGAACATTTGTTCGAGCGAAAATATAGAGGCTTTGCCGAACAAAGAGCTCCCGCCAGCCTTATTTCTGAACATTTTAGTGGGCGATACCATTACCGAGTAGAGAGGCTAAGCTTTCCATCGATACCAAATATGACTATATTGCGTTGTAATTATATTGTAAAAGCGAAGGGTGCGCCAGGGGGTCTATGGGGCCTGAATTTTGCCCCAGAAGTCAAAATTTGCTCTTACCATACTACTTTAAAATACATTTTTAACAACTTTAAATTATTTTTTAATGAAAATGGTAAAAACCAAAATGTTCCTTAGATGTTTATCTAGTAAAATTCACCATAATCTCATTTTTGATAAAAATTATATAAATATCGATATTTTCCCCCGTGGACCACCTTAATGCGGCCCTCGGGCTGAAAAGGTTGGAGACCCCTGGTCTAAAGTAATGTGTTGGCTGAGTCCATGGTAATCTTGATCAAATTTGTTATGGTTATATATACCATTGGTAATGATTCGGTTTATGACATTGATGGAGTCCTGCGTGTTTATATCATTGGTAATAAAAGGTTTTTCGAAAATGGTTTACTTTGTGTCAATATTGTTTCCACCCATCATGATAAGGAGTCCTGAGTGTATAAATGCAGTAAATGGTGAAATATACCCATAGCAGTTACGGTTATGCTCTGGTGGTCCATAATGTGGTGGAATTAAAAAAGAATTAAAGCATAGATTTAAATGACTGAAGTTGATTTAGTTTTGAAATGTTTATCATGAATATAAATTTTATTATTTAAAAAAAGTAATAATGAAATTTCATAAATGTATAAACTTGTTTTCAGTCATATAATTAAAACAAATAAAGTAATATAAATGAACTGGATAGCTTTTAAAAACAATGGATAAATAAAGATTTTAAATACTTCTTATGTAATAAGAAGAAGAATAACAGAGAGTGGCTATCATTTCCGGTTCATTATTATAAGTATAAGCCTGCATTCAATCATTGCAGTTGTAGTACTGCTATGCAATATATTGAGAATAGGCTTAGCCTTAAAAATGATTGATACATAAAATTTGAATCTAAGTGATAAATATATTGTCTCTTGAACTTTTAACTTCTTACAATTATTATTGGCATGATATTTTTCCATCTTCTTCTTGCAAGTGAAGTAGCTTAGCCTTCTCCAAAGAAGGAGAATTAGAATTAATCATATTTTTCATGACCATTAATCAAAGCAAACCTGATTGATAAAAAAATTTTCATTTCAAATCTTTTAGAGTCAAATAATGTATTAAGTATCGAAATCAGAAGGATGACTAAGCTTTACATATGTTTGAAACCGATCATTGTGTCTACACCAGAAGTAGTTGTAGAGTTCTGACATAAACCCAGTGCCTCTCAACCTTCCTAATGCTGCAACCTTTTATTACAGTTCCACGTGTTGTGTTGACCCTCGACCATATTTTATTATTATTTTTTTTGTATTTTCCGTTGGTTTTAGGCCACCTCTGTAGGGCCTTATAAGAGTAACGACCCACAGGTTGAGAACTTTTTTATTAACCAATCAAAATGCTTATTGTATTCAAAGGTCAGGGCTAGATCACTTGATACATGAAGTAGGTCAGGAAATTGCCATATTTTTCTAGAACTGGCAGGCGATTGAAAGGTTCTGTTTCTTTTGTAATTTTCTTTATGTTAAAAAGCTATATTTATCTAAAGCAGCAGACTTGTTTACTCCTACGATTTTTAGGTGTATACATTATATATACTGCATGTTTATTTTTTTTACTATTAAGTTAATGTATTGAACGATTTTTTGAGGACATTGTACGATTTTAAAAGTTGAGGGAATATGGGTCTGAAACAGGAATTAACCAGCTTTCCAACCATACCAAATACGTTAGGATTTAGCACTAAAAAATGGCCCTCAATGGGGCAATTTTGACTGAAGATTGAAAGGGTCAGGTAAAAAAAATTAATTTACTTTTCATACCCGTCTCTTACCTGCATCTCCCCTTAAGCAGCCGTTCTCAACCTGTGGGTCGTGAACCCTTTGGGATCCTTTCACAGGGGTCGCGTAAGACTATCGGGAAAACACAAATATGCTACAGTTATGAAGTAGCAATGAAAATAATTTGTGTTTGGGGGTCGCCACAACTTGAACTGTATTAAAGAGTCGCTGCATTAGGGAGGTTGAGAACCACTGCCTTAAAGCATTAATTGTCTATAAGAATGGGCAAATATCACTGATACACTACTAGATTTATTGATAACAAGCAAATTGGCAGTATATTCCTAAGTGCCATCTCGATGCAAATATGATTAAGAAAAGACAGTCATCTTATCATCCAGCTCAGGTGTCCTCTTCTGGAACTTCTCAGTTAAGCTCCCAATTTGTCTCCGATTATGAAACCCTGATTACAGAGATTTTATAGACACTATAGTTGGTCTACACTAACTGATCATTTTCCTCGCAAGAAAAAGACATTGTCTTTGTATGAAAAGATGTTTTCTTCTTGTGGGAGCTAAGTGCATGTGCTAAATCTCACAAAGGCTAAAAAAAAAAATTAAAAAAAAGGGGGGGGGGGCAGAGACTGAAAAATTCACTAATGATCAGTGAAATGATGAAAAATTAAGGCAATTGCTGGGAAATTTAATAAATATTAATTTGTTTACACCTTCATTGGTCAATTTTTTTTTAGTGTTTCCATTTTTTTATTTTTATAAGTGAAGGTGCTAAAACACAAAAAGGCAAAAAAAAAAAATTAAAAAAAAGGGGGGGGGGGCAGAGACTGAAACATTCACTAATGATCAGTGAAATGATGAAAAATTAAGGCAATTGCTGGGAAATTTAATAAATATTAAGTTGTATACACCTTCATTGGTCAATTTTGTTTTAGTGTTTCCATATTTTTAATTTTACAAATTCATATTTATTTTCATATTGACAACAAAAAATTTGTGTTTCAATAGTCATGAATTTTATCTAAGATGTCAATCGAGCAAGTCCGTAGTCAGTGCCTTTTGTGCTGGGACTATATTCTGTATATTTATTTGTGTTTAACCTATAAAAGTGGTTGAGTGGATTTCCTGACACAACTTGTGCTTTGATTATAACCAGGCCACCCCATCCACAAATTTAACCAAATTACTCTTGGAACTTGAAACTGAAAACTACTCTTGAGGCTAGCTAACCCAAGGGTAAACAGTTCTACTATTCTGATCATACAATCATTCAGCAGCAAATGCCTTGCTACAGACCAATTTTGAGTAATGATGAGAAAAAGGCTTTTTTTAAAGACTGAAAACCTGTGCGATACAATCAAGAACAATTTCTAATTGTATAGATCAATTAAAGCATCTTACATTATTTTTGTCTTATCAGTTAGATCATTTGGAACAGAGGATCGTCCAACAGATAGACCTTTGCCAGCAAGGAGTGAAATTTTTGAGTTTATTATATTTCGAGGCCATGACATTAAAGATCTGCATGTGTGTGAACCTCCAAAGCCACAACCTACAGAGGGTGTTCCTCTTGATCCTGCCATTGTTAAGGTACGTAGAAATTCAATAATCAAACCATCAGCAAAGATCTTATTTGTTGCATGACATGAAAAAGGTTAACCTTGCAATTAGAATTAGCTTATTGATTTTAATCTAAGCACAGTCTTCCCTCGCTGCTTTGACTTCCATGGCTTCATCCCGTTTTTTTTTCTCCTTATATAACATGTATTCATTTAAAAGTTGATTGAGATAGTGGAAATGATACAGCGCGCTCTGATTCAATTATACACCCCTGTATCACAATTAACATTACCGTACGTGTTGACTGTGGGCCTATGTATTTGAGCACCCACAGATGGTCTAATAATGTTAAAAGCCGAATTGAGGGGGTTTTAAACAGGTTTTAAACATTAATAAATAATCTTACTTCGCGGAAATTCACTTATCGCGGTAAAGTCTGGAACTGATTGACCACGATAAATGAGGGGCGACTGTACCACATAATTTCTTGACATGACCATGGTGACGTTTGATAGTTATTTTGTGAGGCTTTTAAAAAACTAAGTGCCGGTATATTTTATCAGATGCTAATATCAATTAAACATGTGCACATAGGATTTTTTTTCTCATTATATTATTACGATTTATTTTATTTATGCTTTTATCTTTTCACACATTTGTTTTAGTCATCTCAACCACCTCCTGGTCCTGCTGGTGCAGCATATCCAAATGCTTCCCCTGGCTTCCCTCCTGGCCAAATGTACCAGCCGTTTACTCAGCCTATGTATTTCAGTCAGGGTCAGCATGCACCAGGGTTTGCTATGCCACCTTCCCAGGGACATCACCATCATACTGGTAAAAAGCCCTTTTTTTTTTCAATTGTGTTGACTAACATTCTTTTAGAGTAGATCTTAAAAAATGTACATTAGTAAGTTAATTGCAAGTCCTAACTCAGCTCGGCTTGTTGAATATTTTGTCTGTTGTCTTTTTTAAACGTGGGGAACATGTTGCATTCTGTTTTTATATGATTCTGTCCGAGGTGACTTGTTTCACATCTTTATATCATTTTTCTGTGCATGTTTTTTTAAATCATTTCACTATTAACTAAATGGTGTTGCTATAATAATTTTTATATTTCACATGCTCAACTTCACTTGTAGTATTAGTTTGATTATTAGCTGCTGTCTCTACTTTTTTTTTTGGATGTGGTCGCTGTTGTTACACTTGTATTGTGTAGGCTCCACGAGAGAATCGTCCCCAGGAGTTGATCAGTCAGGAGAGCAGATGAGGACAGCATCTATTCCTGCTATTGGCACAAGACCTGTTGCTGGTGAATCTGAAATACCATTTGTTCATTTGTTGTTTTTATTCCTTGTTACTTTTCTGTCTTTAAAATATGGAGGGAAAAAATATCACATCTGGTTTTTCATCCTTCTTTCCTTAATCAAATTTCAATCATTACTTGTGTATTTTAAAAAGAACCTGCTTATAGTTATTAAAAAGAGTGATGTTGCATTTACCCCATGACTGTAAATGTAGCCGCTCCATGTATTTATTTATTTAGGCATTTTTATATAGCGCTTACCATAAAGCTCTAAGCGCTTTACAATTATTAAAAACATGTAAACTAAGTAAAATAAAAATGAGACACTAGGATAGTAACAACACATACCGAAAAACAGTTAATTGCTTAAAGAACTAGTATTTAATAATTTGGATTTTTCCATTTGACATCTTTACATTGTATTCTAGTTATATTTTAACAAAATTATTTTTAGAATAAACCAGTTTATATATGTTTAAGAATTGAAAATAAGAAAAAGGGTAAAGCTTTTAATGATGTAATGGCACGTTATTTTGGACCTGGGTAACATTTTAAAGAACATAAACAGTGACTGCTGTCTTAAAAAATGGGGTTATGCTTCTAGCCGTGAAAAATGCAGTTTAACCACCATTGAGGAGTTATGTTATTTTTAAACGTAGTATATTACGTCTAGCTTGCAGGTTGGCATCCGGGCCACTCATTAAAGTAAACATGGGTGTAGCCCATGGATGTTTCACCATTTATATGCAGCTGTAAACGGCCGCTTTGTGAAGAAAAAAAAAATTCAACATGCCCTTGGTTTTTTTTTAATGTTTTTTTTGTTTTTTTTAATATGTATGTGCATTTTTCATGCTATATTTATTCTAAAACTGGATCTTAAAAATTTGGTCATAATTTTGGGATCATACATCATAATGATACTGCCATAAGCTGTTTTTAAAATGACATAGGTCTAGCTTTGTTTTTTTAAACACACACAAAAAAATCCACAAGACTATTTCCGCTGGTTCATTAAAATGTTTGGTATTGATTTCACTAGTTAAATTTAGAGGAATCTATATTGCCAAAGCTGGAGTTTTAACTGATGAATAGTTTAGAATTACATTTAAATTGCTATTAAAGTCATCAGTTCATTATTTGCATAAATATTATTGATAATTGAAAAAAAAAATCAAAATTTTTAGAAAATCAGACTTTAAACAACATATTTTCATTTGGGAGTTGTGATTGTGATGAGGCATATTCTAGGACAGATTTTGGGAACCTATAGATATTGTGCTAAGTGTGTTGCTTTGATTCATTCAACCTACGTGTCTACATGCATGCTGTAGGTTGTCCACACATATTTAAATAAAAAATACAAATATCACGCCCTCGTACCTTATGTCATGGTAAACAATCTATACTAGATTTATTTCAACTTTGAAAAAAAAAAATGCTTGTAATTTATCATCTAAAGATAACTAATGAAAAAGTTGTCATGTTAAAATTGTTTTAACTTTTTCCTAGTGGATATTTTATTTAATTTGCTATTCAATTCGAAACAGGCTCACAAAGCTCTACCCCGCCATTAAGTCGAAAGTCTCCAACTTCTGATCAGGGTGTGCAGGTGCAGCCAGGAAGTCCAGAAAAAGGATCACATGATAACCAACATCAGTACAATAGAACCCAACATCATCCTCAGCAACATCAGCAATACCGTGGCCAAGGTATGAGACGTGGGGGTGGTGGTGGTGGAGGAGGAGGAGGTCAGCGTATGGATAATAATCGTTATCGAGAAGAGAGAGGCCAGTCAGGCTCCTATTCCAGGGGGAGAAGCAATAACAGGGGTAAGGGTTTTTAATGATGCTAAGCTGTTTATTTTTATCATAATTAAAATTCTTTCCTATTTTGATGTAAGGCTAACTTAATGTATTTTCAAACGTTAACCAAATTTTGTTTAACAGATCCTCTTTCGGCTCCTATGAGAGGTGGTCCTCAACGAGGTGGACCTAGGGGTGCGCCCCGTGGTCAGGGTCAAAGAGGTGGTAGATCAGCTGAACCTCTTAAGTTTGACACTGATTTTGACTTTGAGACTTCTAATGCACAATTTGCTAAAGTTGATATTGAGAAGGAACTTAAAAATCTTTCTCTGAGTAAGTATGTTACTGCTTAATTTATTTACATGTCCTAATGTTACACTATTGCTTTTTTTTTTTTTTTTTTTTTTTCTTTTTTTTCTCTTTTTTTTTTTTTTTTTTTTTTTTTTTCTCCCTACGAAAAGCCACAAATATGTAACAATTGAAGACCTGGGTGTAAAAAAAAAATAGACTTTTCAACTAAAAAATTCTGTTATCCTTTTTTTTTTTTAAATGATTCACCGTAAACAACACACCATTTTCTACATTGTCTAGAGATGGCAACTCTTCTAATTAAGGAGTTATATAGTCTTTTTATAAATAGTGTCAGGGAGTGTCGAGCTCTTTTGTTGGGGCTTGGTGGCTGTTTGATTTGTTGTATGCGCTATAGATTTTAGTGCTTTGGCAATAAATCTAGGTTTGCTTCAAACTGTTGGCGCCGAAAGCGATGAATTTGATGGAGAAATAGATATTGAATTGGTTCAAAATCTTGATATCAGTTATTAAATTAGTTCATCTTCTACAATTATCAGTAAAGAAAATTTCTGACTGATTTTTTTATATTTTATCAACTGTCAAAATGGAGTTATTTCCCTTTGCTTGCCTTGATTGTTTAGTTTTTGACACCCACTATCTTTTAAAATAACTCAGTTGGAACTTTCAACATTAATTGGGATTCCTATTGAGTTACTTGCATGCATGTGTTATCAAATTTTCAGCCCCACCCCCAATGCCCGATTTCCCATTTTATAAGGATTTATACGAAATACTTCGTTTTTGGGGGTTGCTTATTTTTTTACTGTGATGTTAGTCTATAAATTGATTGGGGGGGGGGGGGGCTGAATTTGCAGGTTTTATTAAAATTGCTATGGCGCCTCCAGTAATTAACAACTTAACAAGCATTTATCATTTTCATCTTGCGGAACAGTGATATGCCAGACAAGTCAACATCATCTTCATCTAACCATTCAGCACTTGAAAGTAAAGCATTGTCAGTGTGAGCAATAATTGCCATAAGGTCTCCTGGAAGCTACTCAAATCGGTGGAATCCTTTTTTGTAGAGTAGCAGGTGGTAATTTCTTATGCATTGTCGGTGCTGTTGAAGATGCTTTTTCAACTTGACTTGTGATGCAAAATAGATGTTACAGATTTTTTTAAAATCTTTTCAAGCAGGGATGTTATTATTGTTACACACTTTACTTTCCCCTAAATCTCAAAATATCCTTTGCCTACTCTAACAATATCCTTTGCCTACTCTAACAATATCATTTATCTTGACTGCACATGACATCTAAAAATTATACTGGTATGACTATTTACACTTACACTCATTAAATTTTTTAAAATAATGTAATAACCAGTCTAATAATAATTTTAATTGAATAGATCTAGAAAACATGATTGTTGACGTCAACTAATCTAAACCTCCCCCCCCCCCCCCACCCAAAACCCAAAACATTTCCCCCCCTTTTTTTTTTTTTTTTGGTTGTTTTTGATAAAAATGGGGGGGGGGGGGGGGGGGGTGGTCCTTACAGGTATGCGTCAGCTATTTGCGGACTTATTATTGGCCCCTTTTAAGTGTCTTTATATGCCGTAATTCTTAAATTTCATTTTAAAGTGGGAAAAGCTGATGAAAGTTACAATTTTAGGTCAGCCTGCTAAATAGTAGTAAAAATGCCGTGAACTGTCCCAAATATCTAGTAACTGATATTTTTCCCAAAGTAAAATGGCATCCGTGAATACAAGTATAATTATAGCATTATATTCTTACTATTGAAACTGTGCTTCAAGGTCTGCCTATTCAAAAGTTGCTAAATGTGACATGCCTGTTTTTCCTCTAAGGTCTTCAGTTATGTTTTGCAGGTATGTAATTACCTGGAAATTAAATCTAAATATTTTTAACCTCTTTTTTTTTCTTCCTAGGTGACAAGTCAGTAAATGGTGACAAAGGGGAAGAGGAACCTGAAATTGAGGATGAAGAAGGGGAAGAGGAAGAAGAAGAACCAGTTTATTATGACCAAAAGAAATCATTCTTTGACAACATCAGCTGTGAGGCAACTGAACGGAATAAAGGGTAAATTTAAAAGGGGTTTTGGGTTTCAAGATTTCAAAAAATATATTAACTTTCTTCAACAAATCATAAGTTTTATTCCCCAGTGCATTTTTAAACGTGGTAACTTTTTTATTTTTAAGGGGTGTTTTTTTTTTAAGTTTTATTTTTTCTTGTTATAATTGTTTTATGCATCTTTTCATCAATGTATTAACAAATTTCCTTTTTTCAATGCATTTTAAAAAAATGTAGCCAACGACATTCATGGAGGGAAGAGCGTAAGCTGAATAGTGAGACTTTTGGTATATCTGAAAATTTTCGGCGCAATTATAGAGGGCGTCACAACTGGAGAGGAGGAAATATGCGAGGTGGATGGCGAGGAGGTCGTGGACGAGGGGGAGGTGGCAATGCTTACAATAACAGAGATGGCAGTGCCTTCAATAACAGAGATGGCAGTGCATACAATAATAGAGATGGTGGATATTATGGGGGTGAGCTTTTCATACTGTAACTGTTATCAGAATTTTTGTTTTGAAACATCATATATTTGATTTGGGTGAATTTTGAAGAAAAAAAAGTGGTTATTGTAGAAACTTTATATAAAGTTTGAATGTTAGCCTCAATTTGGTTATGATAAATAGAATTCTTTGAGCACAAGACATGATTAACAATATTGTTCCATTGTACTCTTGATGAAAACTGAATATCAACACAGCACATAAAGTTGTTTTTTTTTTTTTTTTAATTTTCCTGTGGTACAGTGAACAAGATTATTAGACAGTAAACTCAATAACTGTGTTGAGTACACTGAAGGAAAATAATGCTTTTAAGTTTTTCATTGCATGTTTTTTTTTTTCCACTTAGGTAATAGAGGCAGTGGGGGTCGTGGGAGAAGAACTTGGGACTATGATGACAGAAGACGGAATGATGGTCCTGTAAGTGTCAAACTTTTTAAAAAAAAATTATACATAAGTTTAACTCATTCCCTCCGGCAGCGCTGCTTCCGGACTTTATTTTCCTGAGAAAAGGGAAGCAACTCAGTTTTGAAATTGATTTATATTTTTAAAATGTTTTTTTAAGTTGCTAAATATTATTTAATGTTAATGAATTAACAAATGCAACAAAAAATGAATAAGGTTTAATACAAATATAACATGGGGGGGGGGATAACGTACAATGGCCAAAAAAATCGATTTTCGTCACCTCTGACGAACACATGCTACATATAGACGCGCCGTACTAAAGCACACGTAGTTTTAAAGTGAAACAAGATAAAAACTTCCGGTTTCTAAATTAAATCACGCCATAGCCGAAAGTCTCGAGGGACGCGAGATTTCATTGCTATTTTTAACTAAAAATAAGAGTTGTGTCGCTATGCGCCGGGACGCATTTGGGCGCATCAGGAGAACACCATCCCCCGAGGCGCATTTAGTCGCAACCGTCGGGGATGAGTTAATAGCTGCTCATTGTTACAAAGATTATTTTAGCGTTACGATTTCCTAGATTTCCCAAGTTAAGTATTATAATGCTATAACAATACACAGTGGAATCCTGTCAAAGTGAGATAATTTATTGGGGTCCATAAAATTGCATCATGATGATAGTGGGTTGCATTAATGTTGGGTTTCATGTAAAAGTTAAGTATTGAGAGGTTATTGTTTTTGGAGTATCCCTATTGGTTAGGCAGCTGATTGGTGTTCAAATGGAGTTAATTTAAAGCGATTCAGATTTCGTCTTACACAGATAGCCTACACACCTTCTCAGGAGAATAGCAATCATGTTAAATTGGAGTTATAATACAAAGAGGTTATAGGCAGTGCAACATGTTATGATTAGGGAGGGAGTTGAATCAACTGTGTTTCTTTAGTTTTTTTTTTTTTCCTTTCCAGCAACGAGTTGAAGTCAAGTCTTAGCCAGAACTTACACTGGTATGCATGGTGAGAAAATCTTGTCATGTTGCATACAGTACGATAATGAGTGAACTGTTAAGATTCAAAGGATATTAAATTTGAAAGTAGACAGTTTTCTAGCTGGACTGAAAGGAAAATCACTGCAACTTGGAATGACCTCAGGCAGCAATTGAAATGTATTTAACATATGTCACACTGGTTGTCAGATGATGATTATAAAGAAGCTGGAAACTTGCAATGGAATTGCTGTGTACAAAGTATTAGAAACTGATGTGTATTTGGATGACATTTTCTAAAGCTATTGTGGTGGAGAATGTTCAAACGAGAATTGAGGTGTGATTGAACCAGTTGCCTGAAGCAGCCTTAGTTCTAGTAAGTGCAACTGGTTCATCTATAATTTGAACAAGCGAAAGATGTGTTCACTTTGTTTTAACAAGTTTGCTTCCTGCTGGGATTTTTTCGTGAAACACTATAGTAAATTTTAGTTTTGTTAATTTTTTTTTTCCTCTTGTTCTGTAGTTCAAATGGGACATAACATTTTTTATTATTGTACAATGAACAAAGAAGACTGATGACATGGTGTGATAAATTTCACAGTGTTGAAGTCTACTTATTTCAATTGCTAGATCATTTCTTTGTAAAACTTACAGTGCTAAATATTTCCATGCATGGAAGATGGCATTTTCAATGATATAAAAAAAAAATGTGTGTGAAATGTCCAAAAAACTGTATAATGAAAGTGAAAGATTGATGCTGATATGATTTAACAAATGTTTGTTGTTGGTCCCTACACCCACCCCATGTGAGTCTATTAATAATAGTACAGCAGTGATTAATTTATGCTTTTCTGTGTTAGGATATTTTGGCAGAAATAGTGAAACTAATCTTCATTTAATCTTAAGTATTAATGTTTTGGGGCTAATAGTTGTTTGCTTAGGTCTCTTTTATATAACTTACTTGTAAGCTTTTAAGGGTAGTGCATGGTCTCACTTTTTTAAGTCAATTAATCTTATTAAAGTTATTGATTAGTTTTTCTTTGTTAATGATAATGCTCTAAATTTTTGACAGGTTTCAGTTTAAGTTAATCTTTATTAGTTAATCCTCACCAAGAAACTTTATAAACATGTGAAAATACAACCTACTTAGTTTTTATTTTATTTTTCTTTCATGAAGTCGTTATTACAGACTGGTGTTCTCCGTTTTTATAATCGGTTAACTAATAAATCCAACTGGTTTATTTGGTTCCTATTCCTATGAATGATTTGTTTAGACGCTATCAAGGATCTTTCTCAGAGACTGTTGTAACATCATTCTTTTATCTGGTGTTTTTGGTAAATATACATGAGTCCTACCTTAAGTTTCCTGCTTGGCGCAGTATTTAAAACTAGTTCACTTAGCTGTGTTAATGTTAAAATTAAGAACTGTAGAAGCCTGTAGTTCTGGGACAGTTTTTGTCTGATGTGATAATGGTTTGTTATTATTATCCGCATGTATCACATTTGTGAGAGATTTGTGGATATTTTCTCTGTTGAAATGTTTGTTGATTACAAAGCAATTTAATCACATACCGCAGTTTCAAATACAGAGGACAACAAAATTATGAAAATTATGTTTTACATTATTCTTTAAAAATTATTTTAGATATGTCCTTACAATCTTTAAGTGAGTATTGTACAAAGTCAATTAAAAGACCTTCTCTAAAGTTAATACTGGACAGTTCACATTCATTCAGTTCTGATGTGGCGACTGGTGTTTGAGGCAATAGCCTAGTTATGCCACTTGGATATGGAGACAATTTACAAATACAGTTGTACTCATTGCACTGTAGTAAGTTATTTCAATTGTGTACCAGTACATCAAATGCTGATTATTTATATTGATGCTTACTTTAATCCATTTTCAGGCTTGATTGTTAGTGCTGAAAGTAAAAGTGATCATTTTGTGTCTGCAACTTTATTAATTTTTTTAATCTCTTGCATTGATAATTGATTTAAAATTACAGTATTTGAAACTACAAAATTTCAGTTTCACTTGCAAGGACAGTTAAGTTATTGGGGATTTTCTTTTATTATTATCATAAGGTTTAAGTTTTAATTCATGAACCATTTCTTAATTTGTAATATTTTTTTTAAAGTTTAGTATGCAATATTAAATTTTTGTCAGATATAAAAAATAAAATAATAGACTAGGTTTTATTTTATTTTTTTAATATTTTGCCTAGCAATGTATCTTGTATTGTGACTTTGAAATCATTTTTGCATATCTTGATAATGAAAATAAATGAAATGAAGAAGAGATTGTTAATGTTTATTCTATTGCTCATAAACAATGCACACATAAAACAGTCCGACCGGTTAAATTAGGGCTTCAAGAATAATGTCCTTAATTGTTGAGTGTGTAAGCAATATTTTCTGTCTCTGTGCGGTGTCACACTTTTTAAATTACTTGTATGTCCTAACTGCTTGCTAGAATTACCATATTTCAACAGCACAGAATCTCAGTTCAGTGAAAATGATTTGACTTATACTTATGGGGAAAAGTTTGTGTCATTTATTAAAAGTGATTTGGGATAAATATAGTTCTTGGCTCTTGTAAACTATTTATAATTGTCAAGTGAGTAAATAGCTTAACCATTTTAAGACCCTAATCTGCTGGTGTATCCAGGACTAGATCAAACCTTGTCTAATAAACTTTATATTGTTGATTTTTTCCAACTTCATTCTTGTCTTTTTTTTATTTTATCAGAAAAATGTTTGGCAAAGTTTTACCTTGTAAGAATCCATTTGTTATTTTTGTTTACTTTATCTTTAAGCTTTGAACTAATTTAATTAATTTCACCTATCTTGTATTTTTTTAAAGGGGGAGTGGCAGTACTTGATTTTGCCTGCTGGCCCTAATTCGCGAAAATCATAAATGTATTCAGAAGACACATAAGGGATCGTCCATTAATTACGTCAGCAATTTTTACGCAATATATGACCCCCCCCCTCCCTCCCCCTTGTCAACAACTGTCAAACTTTCAGTGACCACTCCCCATTTAATTATGTCAACATTTTATAACACCCCCCACCCCAAAAGAAGAAAAAATAATTATAATATAAATAAATGTATGACAACATTTTGCATTGTGCTGATTTATTTTAATGACACAAAATTGTAGGAAAAACATTTCATTACATCATACATGTTTAGCTTATTAATAAACATGTTAAAAGTTTATCCACTTAAATTTATAATGCAGAAAAAGTTGTTAAAGACTAAATATCATTGTTCGTGGAAGTATATAAATATAATTATTGTCAGTAAAGCTGACAATTATTGTATAGTTTCTAGCTGCTATCATCTTCCCATGGAGTAGACAGATGTTGCTCTTTCATCGGGGGGGGGGGGGCGGAATTTGAAGGTTTTATTAAAATTGCTTTGGCGCCTCCAGTAATTAACAACTTAACAAGCATTTATCATTTTCATCTTGCGGAACAGTGATATGCCAGACAAGTCAACATCATCTTCATCTAACCATTCAGCACTTGAAAGTAAAGCATTGTCAGTGTGAGCAATAATTGCCATAAGGTCTCCTGGAAGCTACTCAAATCGGTGGAATCCTTTTTTGTAGAGTAGCAGGTGGTAATTTCTTATGCATTGTCGGTGCTGTTGAAGATGCTTTTTCAACTTGACTTGTGATGCAAAATAGATGTTACAGATTTTTTTAAAATCTTTTCAAGCAGGGATGTTATTATTGTTACACACTTTACTTTCCCCTAAATCTCAAAATATCCTTTGCCTACTCTAACAATATCCTTTGCCTACTCTAACAATATCATTTATCTTGACTGCACATGACATCTAAAAATTATACTGGTATGACTATTTACACTTACACTCATTAAATNAACCCCCCCCCCCCCCCCCTAGCCAACAACTCAAACATTTCCACCCCTTTTCTATTTTTTTTGGACATAATTAATGGACGGCACCTAAGTATAGTATAAGCGTAGGGTATCCGGAAATCTGTTCCAGAGAAATTTTGTCAACTGAAAATTGAGTGGAAGTTTGTTCATACGTTAAAATTTTGTTTTACTATATAGTAAAGTGCATTCAAAAAGAAATTTGACCGTGTGAACTGAAAAAGAAATTCGACCAAACTTCCGTTCGATCGAATTTCCATATATCAATTTTCCGGTAACCAATTAAACCGATATAAATATAAGCTAAATGAAAGAAGTATGACGTTGCAGGTAATAATAATATATTTTTAGTACAGTCTCAGACATAATACCAGTATTTAAGTCTTTCAATTTGAAACTTCCGCTGTAGGGGTATGGTACTATAAAATGCTACACCAATGGGTGGGAGTGGGAGGGTTTCAATTCTGGAACTACTGGGTACACTGAATTTTAAAAATGTATATGTTACCGGTATTTATCCATATTTAAATTTTGGCGTTGAATCAACGCACCATGGTTTGGGGTACCGAATCCTGCCACATACACACATTGTGCCATTTTGTTTAACACATATTTCGTGCCAGTATTTGTAGTAGCACGGCTAGGGTTAGTACCGCCCGGGTGAGCCAAAATAATCCCCCCACACCTTTTTTTTTCTCCCACGAAAGTAGTTCTGCTGAACCTCCAAATAGAGAGAGAAAAAGTGCCCCCCCCCCTCCCCCCTATTTTTTAAAACCACCCTTTGGTCTTCTCCCCCACCCCCCTTCAGCACTTTTGTGGGTCAAACATTTTAAACAGTAGTTATTAGTCCTAAGCTACTTTATTTAAAAAGTAAATTAAAATTAAAATGATATTTAACACCAATCATCTAATACGCTACCTTACTGATTTGTTCAACTCAATTGAGGTCAAAGTCTAAATGGGTTAATTCCTGGACATAGTTTTTTTGTGTTTTTTTTAAATCATTTAGTTTTAGTCGTAACTTGTGACAAGAGTAGGGTACCTTGAGTTATGGCGATTTGCATTTCTGTAAATCGCATTGTGTATACCTTTTGGCGACCGACTCTTTGTGGTTTCCTTAGCAAAAGAACTTTTCAAGTTTCACTTAGATACTGTCGTCAACAAACAGTATATTAATTTATAATTTTAACAATTATGCTATGACTCACCATTTGTAGTATGTTAAGATTCTAAGTTAGTAGGCAGGTAAAATTTAGTACCAAATATCAATAATTACTTCTAGGAGGGACGGAGGGGGTGTGTCACTTGAACTTTAATAAGTACCGTACCGTACTCGTACCGTACTATAATTCTAAAAAAATATTTTTTTTATTTCTTACGATTATTATTTATATTTATCTAATTCTGGAGTTGTCGATGTCTACGTTTAGACAATTAAATAAATTAATAAGGCTAAGTTATAATTATTGTAAAATTGTAAGCTGGTTAAGTTACTTTTTTATTGTGCTCTTTTAACTATTAACGTGTATTGAAAGTTTGGTAGTTAGGCCTATTTCAATATAAATATTAGTTTCATTTTTAGCAATTGTTATATTCTAAGACATCAGTCAGAATCACAGTGAATCTGCTACTAAGACTAAGATTTAATGAGGACCCTAGGACTAGGGGGCCTTGTCATGTCTGGGATTAACATATTGTATTATTATTATTATTATTATCAAATTGCCTCATTAAAAATTATGCACTGGCTTTTTCTCAGAAGTTTACCTTTTCAAAATTAAAATTATACAACAGCAGAAGATAGCTTTCCAGCTGGTGCAAATGAAAGACATAATCAATAAAAGCTGTCATAAGTATAAGTTTTTAAATTATTAGAAAGTTTATTACATACTACAATGGCATGGGGGCCATCCTTTAAATAGCATCACAGTGTTTTGGATAATTGTTTACACCCCCTCCCCCAATCTTACAAAGTTAGGTCCCAAGTTATGAAGCAGGATTCAGATGCTCATCAGTAAGATGATTTCTCAATTTACTCTTGATGAGGTTCATGCTTGAAAATGATTGTTCGCATGAATTCGTAGAGCTTAAGAGCCGCATGAGGCTGGCTAGCCGCGATTTGCCAACCACTGTTCTAGACTAATGAAATGTTTGATCAAAACCCATTTTTTTAACCTCGCCCAATTGTGTACCAGTTCTCCACAGTACCCATTTGCTCTGTAATAATGAGGGTGATAGTAGTGAAAAAGTGAAAACATTGAATCAAAGACAATAAAAAATTCACAAAGTTAAAGAATGAAAATTAAATAATCAAATTTTATATAAATTAATTATGGTAAAATTTACTGTGGAAGATGTTTAGATCAACTGATGCTTTTTATGTCATGCTACATTGCTTAACACCCCTCCCCCCCTAGATGCCTAGCATCATTTATGGATGGCTGTGGTGATCTGACTTATGTTTTGACTTTGAAAAGTATCTCTCGTATAAGATATCCTCTTGGCACTCTGTCTAGGGCAGCGGTTCTCAACCTGTGGGTTGCGACCCCTTTGGGGGGTCACACGACCGTTTCACAGGGGTCGCCTAAGACCATCTGAAAACACATATACAGTTATAAAGTATCAACGAAAATAATTTTGTGGTTGGGGGTCGCCACAACATGAGGAACTGTATTAAACGGTCGCAGCATTAGGAAGGTTGAGAACCACTGGTCTAGGGGATTAATTTAATTAAGCTAAATTACCACACAAAAAGGGGCAAATAACTGCAAGTATTTATTCACGATGGATATTTACATTAACTCTGTAATTCACTCCTTTGTTAAAGAATATATATACAAAAAGGAATACAGCAAAATTTTGAATCTATTTTATTTGAATATGTGTCCCTTAAATACTGATAGTATCATCATTATAAATGCTATATTTGCTCACTGTCATATGTTCAATCGAGGTGGACTTAGCCTTATTATTTATATAATTTCACAGTTGATCTCGGTGGATCAATAATTATTGGTTTCAGAAGGGTTTCCTCCGTTCCTGTCTTCGAAGCTTTTCAAGGCAAAGCGATTTAGGAGTTCCCAGTCATAGAAGGCGGCCACTTCTTGTTATAAAACCAGCCTCAAACCATCACAATGGCCCCAATGAACTAATTTGGGAAAGAATTAGCCTACCAAAGGTTTTAATCAAAATTGAAGGTATCAGTACCCAAATTATATTTCTGATTGGGAAACTGTTATTCAATAAAAATAATACATTTTTAACTTTCTACTCTACAGACTTCAAACCATCTTAGGAACTTCTTCAAAGTACAAGCCTTACTTTTATTTCCAGTCATGGCAGCCGAAGGTACAGTGAGTTCTGGTAAGAAGTGGTTCTTTTTGAGTGCTTGCATGATATGATCAGTGCCGTCTTAAGGCATAGACCCACTGGGCACTTGCCCAGGGCCTCACGCTTCTAGGGGGCCTCATGCCTCTATGGGACCTCATGCCTAGAGATGTGACCTCACACTTCTAGGTAACCTCACACCTCCAGGGAGCCTCATGATTCGAAGGGAATTATGCTGCCAATATTGTTAATGATATTGAAATATATTTTTGGCAATTTAATTTACTTTCAAAACGCAGCGGGAAAAGAGTTTCTCCAGTTTTTTTAACAAGTTTGTCAATTTTCACATCAATTCAATTTTTTGGTCCTAGTTTTAGAAAAAAATTCTTTTGATAAATTGCCACTTTTAAAAAATCCAGAATTTTCTTTTTGATGGGGGTGGGAGGAGAAATCAAAGAGGAGCTATAAGTTCATTATTTAATCCTTTAAATTAAATGAAATTAAAAAAGAAATAATAGTGAGAAATTCCAAATAAACTTTTTAAGTTACTGCATTTGTTTGGAACTTATTTTGCATCTTACTTCAGATAAATCACATTAATAAATATATAACCTGTTTTATATATTCATACATAATTGATAGACCTTTTCTACAAAACAGTATTTTTTCTCTTTTTCTATAACTGTCAATTTTGGAAAAACCTACTTAAGTTGTAAATACAAGCAAAATGATAATTATTATACAAAGTACAAATAGTTTTATGTTGTTTTTTTTCTTCTAACAAACAAATGTTTTGAACGGAAATATTATTTTTAGAATTCATTCATTGATGAAGTAGTTTACAGAAATAATTAGTTTCAAAATAAAATTATGCAAAACTTCTTTTTAGATACAGCTAAAAATAAAAGGAACTGTGTAACCTTGACATGGTCAAGGAAACCTACATTTCAACTACGGTAGCATCTTTTCTATGTGAAGCCCATTATGTCAAGAATGATGCAAAAAGAAATTAATGTATGCACCAAAGTGAATCCCATCATTTTGAATTTATCAAAATTTATGGGGGAGAGGCTTACTAAGAAATCTCCCCAAACCTTACCACCAGTTTTCTTTGGTGCCCCAATCTCTTCTCGCTCCCTAATTAAAGTGTCTGGTACATTTCAATGTAAAGAAATGCGCTGGATGCAAGTAAATACAGACCTGTTTACCCCTGGGTTAGTGTGTCAGAGTAGTTTTCAAAGAGTAGTTTCACAAATAAATATACAAGATATGATCTTCCGGTTTGTTTATTAAAGACGAGAAAAAGTTTTAGGCAAGCACATTGGCTGTTAAGTAATAACGCAATTCTCTAATAGAAAAATATTCTGGTTGATTTATTGAGATCAAGACCGCAAAATCCAATCACTGTTAATCTCTATTCGATTGCTTTCGGTGTTAACACAAAAAATGCTGTAACCTTTTACTGAAAACAACCCAATTTTTTATTCTCTTTTATTGCAAATAAACCAAACAAAATAAAAAACTCCCGAAACTGTAGTTTTTTTTGGCTCGTCATAGTCTAAGCTTAAAAACATAATTACCATGGCAAATACGTAAGGGTAATCAGGTCTGTAATTACAATTATTTTTTAACAGAAAAAATTATACGTTTTCCCTTAGTTTGGTATACATAGTCGGACTATATAGATTTTATGGACAAAACTAAGCTGGGGTCAAAAGCATAACCTTAGGGGGCTCTACAATCAAAATGAATTTATGGTTAATGTATGGTGGGCTGACAAAGTCATAGCTGGCCCTGGGCTTCAAAATGCCTAATTTCATTGCTGAAAGATGCCCTGCAGCCCTCCTCTGACTGAAGTTCTACCCCTCACTCCCCCTCTGAAAGAAACTGGTGAGAACACATGGGCCAACCTGGGCCATAATGATTTTTATAACATTACTTGAATAGTAGGCTACAGAGGAAAAGGGGCGCCAAGGTTAGACTAGCATGACGATTTTTGTGCCCATGTCTTTGTGAAGTGAATGGGATTTTATTGTTTAATTCACCATTAAGGGCCTATCTTAAGACAATTATTGTGCCAGGGTTGATTGGCTCTCTTGCCCCCTCCTTCGCACAGCCCTGAGTTTATAGAGGGATGGGGGCCTCGGTGCCCCCACTTTGCCCAGGGCTCCCACTTTTGTAAAGACACCCATGCATATGATATCTTCTTGTTTGTCACATCAAGATTTAATTTGGTTTAAGTGAATGCAGTTTTTAGTTCACTACTTTTACTTGCTGCAGTACCATCAATCAAATTTTTGAGTACTTTGCAAATTATTGAAAACAAAATATAATATTCAAGAGAGGGCTATTATAGTAAATATTTTATGCTGAACAATATAGTATGATGGTTGTTAACAGGATTTGTGAGGATCTCTTGTTGCATAAATAAGTACCAAGACTGCCTCTCTGGCATGACTACATTCAGTAGTATTGAATACCATCAAAAACTTTTCAGAGGTTACTTGTAGTCTTTAGACTACTTGGACTCATAGACTCTATAATCACACAAGCAAATGGCAAGTTTTGGGGATTTGCATCAATGACTGCAGGGGCACCAACTTTGTGGATGTAGACCCAATAGATGGGTATAGATGTGTGCAGGGTCATTTTTCTTAACTTAAGATCTTTCACTATTATTCTGGGCTTGTCTGTGCACAAAAATGTACAAGTGTACAGTCAGAAAAAGCTCTCACATAAGCTGAGCATTGGGCTAGCATGTTTATTTTTACAAGGATTTTCTCAAAAGTCAAACTGGAACAAGTATGAGGTTTTTAAGTACTGTCTTTGTATTTGTTTGGCGTAGTTTCAAACTGTTGTTGCTAGTCCTTGGCACATGAAGATGACCAAGGCAATTTTTGACTTGATCTGTATTTTGTTTATGTGAGGCTCAATTTGTCAGCCTCACTCTCTCATCTTTGCCTATTTGATTCAATGGCAAGACATGGTCAAAATGACTGGAAATAGACCAGGGGGCTCTTTATGTGTTCTACATCACTAGGGATGATGGAATGTTCAATTTGTCAGTGTCAAAGCGCCTAAAAAAACTCCAGGTTTGATTTCAGAGTTTGTCTTCTCTTAGACAATTTGCCATGCAAGGTTAATGAGTCCCAACATGATGTTTTGGCTTGTCTAGCCTTTTTCTTGGGGTTGAACTCCAGTCGACTAGCTTGGGATTGACTCCGACTAGCTTGGGATTGACTCCGACTAGCTTGGTATTGACTCCGACTAGCTTGGGATTGACTCCGACTAGCTTGGGATTGACTCCGACTAGCTTGGGATTGACTCCGACTAGCTTGGGATTGACTTTGTTTAGACTGCTTTGCCACTCAGCACCCTTTAGTTTCAAACTATAGTAGGTGTGGGAGTTAAGTCATTGTCATTTTATCAACTAAAATCATTTCCTTATTAATTTTTTTAGTACATATTGCCTATTTGCAACCTTTGGACTTAATTATTTTTAGAATGTGGAACACTCTGGTGTAAAGTATTAAGTATTTTCATTGTACAAACAAGGCAATCTTGCATATAATATCATAAAATGACAAGCATTGTAAAATATCTTACATTATGGCATCCTAAAAAGTAATGAACAAGGATTTATTAAAATACATTTTAACCCCAGTAGCTTTCAGCTCGCTTTCACTATATCAGTGGTTCTCAACTGGTCTGCCGTGGCACAGTAGTGTGCCGCAGGCTTAGTAAAGTACTTAAAATAATTTTACTCAACATACTTTTCTTTTAAAATTAAAAGAACAAGAGAATATTATTTAATAACTTATTTTACGAGGGATTTATTCAATTTTAATGCCTTACAACAAAAGATTTGAGTTATCAATGAGAAACTTGAGCTTGCTGCTCCTTACAGAATAATTCAATTTGTAGTAGAATTGAAGACAAAAATACAGTAGTGTAAGAAGTGAAGCACTTTTTTCTTTATTTGAGGGGTGGCATTTTCTGGCAACTGCAGAGTTTGTCTTTTTGTAGAAGGGGGAGACAAAATTCTTAAACCACCCCGGGTGCAACTAACCTTAGTTAAAGTGACTCATGCAACTAAATATTACCATATATCTTAAAAGATTGCATTATATATATATCTATATTATACATTTTATTTCATAACAACAGGTCATGATATCTCACAGATTTAAAAAATTTCTTTTTTTTTTTTTTAAACTTTAAAAAAAAAAAGAAAAGTTCTTTTATTTTTACTAACATAGCTCAAACTCAACACTAAGTAACTATTACTTTATTTATGCTTTTTTAATGAGTTTTATATCTTGATTAAGTGTTATTTTTTCATCCATGGAGGTTTAATGAGGTATGTCTTTATAAATAGGCTACTTCTATTATAATAAAAATAATTTCTATTTTATAAGGCCATATCGTTGAATGCTGCCATTTTACGTAACATATTTTTACATACTTTATTTCACAAATCAGATGTACAAAAACTAATTGAAGAATCTGAAGCATTATATGATAAAAAAGAATTCCCAGCCCTGTATAACCTTCTGTCACCTTACAAAGACTCACAAGATGCAAATATTCTCTGGAGACTTGCACGAGCAGCAACAGAAAAGGGGAAAATGGGTGAAGGAGAAGAAAGGAAAAAATTCATATATGAGGCTTGGGACTACATTAACAAAGCATTGGAACTAGACAATGATAATTTTGCTTGTCACAAAGTAACTAGATATTTTATTAATTATTAAGTCGTGTTTAAATTTTGAGGATGATTATCATTGGAGCCAGTGATAGACTCAATTTTGCCTCGAGGGAAGTCATTTAACAAAATAACAAAAACAAATAACTTAATCAAATGTGATCTTAATTCATAAATATTTTGACAGAAAATTTGTGTGCAGTCCAAAACAATGCTGCTAAATGAACAATAAATGAACAATACATAAATCAGTATTTAAACTTTGCATA
This sequence comes from Lymnaea stagnalis, assembly GCA_964033795.1. Lineage (NCBI taxonomy): Eukaryota > Metazoa > Mollusca > Gastropoda > Lymnaeidae > Lymnaea > Lymnaea stagnalis. Next base: position 3,297 of record CAXITT010000580.1, on the reverse strand, counting down.
AAGTTGTTTTTTTTCTTCTATCTTTGTCATCTGCCATATTTTTTATTTGTCTGCAAGGATCAACATTTTGTTGTGATTTACTTGTTTAAGAATGTAAAAACTGCTACAAATTTTTGACTGCACTCATGCAATGTTTTTTTTTCTATAACTTAGTGGTATGGAATTCTATTGGATTACACAGCAGAATATGAAGGAACCAAACAACGGATTGCTAATGCTTTTAAAGTGAAGGAACACTTCATGGTAAACTGAACAATGTTTTAGGATTTAAAAAAATGAACATGTTTTGATTAATTCAAACTAATCACATGTATGATAATATATAATATATATTATTTATATATATATATATATATATATAAATGTATATATGTATGTATATATGTATGTATATATGTATGTATATATGTATAAATATATAGTGGCCTGAATTTAAGCCATTGTGAAGTAAATTCATGGTGTAAAAAGATATATTTAGGCTAAAATAAAAATACATTACAAATTAAAATGTATCTTTTGTTTATTATTGTATTGTCTACTGAAGAAGGCATCTAGCCCAATCATCCGTTTAATTGTTGTGTCTTTTTTTCAAGCCTTAATATATCTTGTTACACTATTTATTTAATAGTATGACTGTTTCTTTTTTTTTAAAGATGTTTATCTCATTGAAGAAATGTGAACAATTTATTTAAATTTCTTTGGATTGAATGAATCAGTTTTAAGTATTAAAGCACATTTGTTTATTATAATGAGTCTTTGTCTTCTCCTTTTTTGTATATAGAAAGCCATAGAACTGAATCCAAAAGATGCCACTACTTTATATTGTCTAGGCTATTGGTAAGGAGTCAGTCATCCAGGTCAATTTGAACAAAATATATTTAAAACTTGTATACCATCAAAATGTAACACAGACATATTTCAAAACTAAAGTTAATGTATACTATATATCCAATGTTCATACTCTGATATTAATTTAATCTCCCCCCCCCCCCAAGGCTACATAACTTGATACCTTTCATGTTATAGGTGCTTTTTATTTGCGGACATGGCCTGGTATCAGAGAAAAATTGCTTCAGTTCTGTTTGCCTCCCCTCCCACATCAACATATGATGAAGTAGGTCAAAGTTGTAGGGAAATTACTTTACACATTTATTTAGCTCATTAATTTTACACTTCCGTTTGGAAGACTGATAAAATTATATAAGATGAGACTTAATTAAACTTAAGAAAAATGAATTTCACCATTTATTTTTAAATGGCATTTGTGTAAGAAGCATTTTTTTTAGTTTTTGAATGCAGTTACAAGCTAATCATTCAGTAAATTGTTGCTAGTAGGAAGTTAGACTTGCACTAAAGAACCAGAAATGTAAAACACAAACTGAGTTCCACTAAGTGGCTTTATTTTTGTTTTCTTTTTTTTCAGGCTCTTGATTATTTCAAGAAAGCGGAAGAAGGTAAAAAAAAAAAAAAATGTCCTTTAGAAGCTATTGCTTTGCAAACCTATAAATTATAAAGTGATTCTCATTCTCACTAAAACAAAGAATTTATATGCGGTATTTATAGATAAGGTGGCATCAAAAATTTTATGAGGGTAATTGTACTTCCAGCCCCCTTCAACCAATGTGAGAGTGTAGGGCACTGCTTCCAAACCTCCTGAATGGGTTTGTTCTTCTGTGTGTCTTAGTAACCTAATGTAATGACTGGCTGCTCTGTTTTAATTGTTGACAGATTGAAATAATATACTTCATTAAACTCAGCTAAACTGCTACTGAGACATTTCAAATCTGCCTTTTGATAAAATTCCCTTAAGTCAAGCACAGGTTTTTAAAAAGGTGCCGTAGGTTATTTAAAATTAAAATCAATTGTGCAAAAAAGAGGGCAAGATGTCTGAATCCTTCCAAAACTATTGTTTGATGTAGCGTCACTTTGCTGTTGCGTTTGAAGTTATGTCTTGGAGAACTGTTTATTACAAATATTACCCCCATCACCCACCCAGCCCATTTGGTTGTGCAGCAAGGATGTTTTGAAGTGCTTCAAATATGTATTGAGTATTTCAGTGTGTTTATGATCTTTGTTAAAAATCTTTTAGTAGTTATAAAATATATAGCAAGTGTAGGAGCTTTGCACTGTTGTTTTTCTTCAATAATCATGTCAATCTTATGTCATTTTTTCTAATTAACAATCAGTAGGCACACATGTTTAGGCCCCAATTAACAGTCAATGTGGCACACATGTTTTGTCCCTAATTAAAAACAGTCAGTATGGCACACATGTTTAGGCCAAATTTATAAATGACTTTTCTAAAAATTAAAAATGATTATATTTTATGTGATGTCAGTAGCTTAATTAATTTATTTCTATGATACTGTTTTATGGAAATGAATTAACATAAATATTATCTGACTTTGATTAATTAAGTGACAAAATCTCCCACAATGCAGCTGAACCAGGATTCTACAACCAGAACAAGGTGATGCTCGGAAAATCCTACATGAGACTGAAGGACAAGGAAACTGCAAAAACCTATTTACTGAAAGCTTTGGAGCATCAAGACAAGACAACAGATGATGCTAAGGTGTGTGTGTGCTGATTAAATTAAACAAATGAACTCTGTCCAATTACTTAAACATGTGTTTAGTGAGGATAATGAAAATGAAACGAAAAATTCAAAAAGCTTATAAATAAAAAAATCTAATGGTTGTCCGACATTAAAAAAAATCAGTAGTGGCTTGCTGAATAGAGAGGCACCTCCATGACCCCATGGCGTTAACCAGGGAACAAAACCACCATTGCATGTGCCTGCATTGTCAGACAAAGGACATGCATGGCATCTGCTGAAAATGGTAGCATCTACAGGGCTACCAGCTGTGGAAAATCTGCAGCTGGAATTAAAAGGCAGAAACAGGGTAGGGATCATGATTACTTGCTGCCTTTAATGGATATAATAATAATAATAATAAAGTTCATTTCAAAAACACGCTTCATCCCCAAAGGCTCGAAGCGCGGTACAAAGTCAACAAAAAACAAATCTATAATTTACCACATTTAAAACAAACGCAACACTACAAAAACGAATTACAAGCATACAATGGCAAAGTCTTTCTAGCCATGTCAATGACAACCATACGCAACACAGCCATTATGCATTAACTGGAAAATAAGGTTGACAATCATCCCAGAAGGTGTTTGCGAAATAGATGTGTCTTTAAATCGGTTTTAAAGGACTCCAGTGTCTGGTTGTTTCTGAGATCGACAGGAAGGGCGTTCCAAATTGTTGGACCAGCAAATGCGAAAGTG
>CAXITT010000579.1:472563-484993 GCA_964033795.1 Lymnaea stagnalis | reverse complement strand
CATATCAGGAAAAATACATAGTAGTTTGTAAACCCCAGTGGCTTATAGTAACATTAAATGATCCAAAATTTGGTCTGATCGGCTTCTTTGGTGTCAAAAAAAAAAAAAAAAAAAAAGAGAAAAAAAAAAGTGAATGTTGGTGCATGGATTATTTTGGCGCGACTCACCACTATTGTGTAGCGACACACAATTTTGGAAAGCACTACCTTAGGCCCTACTCTATTGACGGAAACAAACTCCTCACGTGTCATGGTTTAATAAACCAAAGAAGCGTTAAGCCCATGATGAGTCGGAGGCATGACGTCGGAACTTTTACCAACAGTTTGAATTTTTTTTTTTTTTAAATTGTGCTTGGTGGAGCCATTGGTGGAAGCCGGAGATGCTCTTTCGATTTTAGCAACAACAAAAAAAAAATTAAATTAACTTTTTAGAAATGTGTTGACGTCACATCCTGAACATTTTTTTTTTTAATCTCATGGGCTTATCTGATTAAATATAAGGATTTACTTGAAAAAATCTTTTTCTGTATAGAGCCTCACGAAAATAAATCCAAATTAACAGAAATAAATGGTCACAGTGAAGGACTCATTGATTTTTTTCCATGCTCACGTGATGTGAACAAGTGTGTTAATTGGTTCACGCGAACTTTAAATCAATATGAAGTAGAAGGAAAAAAAAAAGAGGGGGGGGGGGTTAAAATATGTAACATGGCTAAGGCGTATAAGGTTAAAGTGGTTATAATGCCAAATGACGAACGGAATCTAGCGTTCTTCAAACTAAAATTTGGAGAATATCATTTGAAATTAAAGTGGTGACTATTTCAAACCCCACAATAATTTTTTTTTAAAATTTAGCGTATCCCCCCCCCCCAACCCCCACCATTATTTATGTTTCTGCCAGCATTTGGACGTAGCGTCAGGACGACATGACTCATCAAGCGTCTCGATCTTAAGTTTTAATGAACTAATTTAAATGTTGATTACGTAAAGATGTTGGAAACTAACGAAATCGGAGAAATTTAACTCGGTTTTAATTTAATGTAATTGATAGGCGAGGTGGGCGGTATCGATATCTGACGATGGCATGAAAACGAACGTCTGCAACGACAGCGAGGGATTTTTTTTTTTTTTTTTTTTAAATGGAAGAAGCGTAAGAAAAAATAAACGAAACCTATTCGCCTTTTTTTTCTTTTTCTTGGGGGGGGGGGGGGTTAAATTTAAAAGGCAATTATAATACTATAATAAATTTATAGTGAATAAATATATAAATAAATTAGTGTACACCTTTTGTACTAAAATTTAAGTTAGGATTAAAAATATGCACTGGGTGTTTTTTTTAAATTTTTTTTTTAAACATTTGAAATCAGAGTGTGCCGGCTAGAGACATTGCGTATTGATATTCGTAATGACAAGTGAAAACTCTTACTTCAGACAGGCGTTTCTTTGCAACGATTTTTCTGTTCCATGTCATCATACTTTGGATGATTAGACGGCACCAATTAATGTGGTGACAGAAACAACCTGAGATCTCATTCATTGAATCCACGTGTGGATAAAAACTGTGTTTTTGGGAGTTTTTTGAAGAACAGCGTGTCACATCATATTGTACTAAAACTCGTTGCTGTTGGCGAATGAGAATTATCGAAGGAAGAAACAAAAATAAAAATAGGACGCACTTGTGAATATATATTGTTTTTTAAATGGGGGAATGAAAAATTCTTAATTTAATAACAATAATCAAATTTTTTTTTTTAAATTGTCAAAACCAGGATTAAAGGCAAGCGTACAGAGGATTACTGAGGAAGAAATGAATTACAGCACTAAAATGTAGACTGTGGTCTCAAAGTTGACAGTGGTCTCAGAGTAGACAGTGGTCTCCAAGAACAGTAGGATCTGAGTAGAAGGTAGGGTCCGAGTAAACAGTGGGGTCAAAGTAGGTAGTGGTCTACAAGTAGAAATTTGTCTCCAAATAGACAGAGGTCTGAAAGTAGACAGCGGTCTGAAAGTAGACAGCGGAGCGGTCTGAAAGTAGACAGCGGTCTGAAAGTAGACAGCGGTCTGAAAGTAGACAGCGGTCTCAAAGTAGACAGAGGTCTCAAAGTTGACAGCGGTCTCAAAGTAGACGGCTGTCTCAAAGTAGACAGCGGTCTGAAAGTAGACAGCGGTCTCAAAGTAGACAGCGGTCTCAAAGTAGACATCGGCCTCGAAGTAGACAGCGGTCTCAAAGTAGACAGGTGTCTTCGATTAGACAGCGGTCTCAAAGTAGACAGTGGTCTTCGATTAGACACGGCGGTCCAAGGAGACGGTGGTCTCCAAGTAGAATGTGGTCTTCGAGTAGACATTGGTGCACAAAAGTTGAGAGAACTAAAATGACGTCATGAGCTGACGCAGTTCTGATAATCAGCAACTGCCACTCCTTGCCTGAAGATCAGATCGAGATCTTCATTTTCTGTGTCAATCTCAAACTCTTACGGACAGATGCCTGACTTACTAACTGAATAGGAATCCACCCCTCTTCAAACCTATACATTGTCAGAAAAGGTTAGCCCGTCCTATATGTTTCATTTACATAACATTCTTTTTTTGTTTTGTTTTGTTAAATGTTGTGCAGGTATAATAAAAACATGTATCAGACGAGCGATAAGGTCATTGATTGAAAGCGTTTCAAGTTTCCCATCATGAGGCTCGCCGTCTGATGACAACACCAACCATCAAAGGGCACTCCAGCCCCCCTCCCCCCCCCCTGTTCTAAAGTATTAGTTACGCCAGACCGACATAAAAACCCCCATAAGGTCACGTACAGAATAACATGCAGGGTCAATGGTGGCTGAATGTACTTTAGTGACGTATAAAGAGGATGGCTTGCGGCTGTCACCATTTTCAAGATGGCGTGCCGAGCCGTCTGGACTCACAGACAGTGCAGTGGTACTTTACCACATGGTTATGTGTATATATATTTTTTTTGTTCATTCAGCCAGCCTCTTTATGAAGTTACCTTGAATACATCCGGAAATTTCATCGACGGTAACTTGATCGACGGTAATTTGATCGAACGGTAATTTGGTCGAATCTTTTTTCTTTTTTTTTCTCCTAGTTCACACGTTAAAATTTTTGTCAAATTTCTTTTTGAACGCACGATACTATATAGTAAAACAAAATAATGCGGTCAAAAAGAAATTTGAAGCAAAATTTTAACTAATAACTGAATAAAAAAAAAAAAAACGGTAAAAAAAAAAATTAAAAAAAAATTTTAAATAAAAAAAAAAAAAAAAAAAAAAAAAAAAAAAAAGATTCGACCAAATTTCCGTTCAATCAATTTACCGTCGATGAAATTTCCGGATGCGGAATCGGACACCTTTTGGAACTGACTTATAAACAATTCCGTCTTTTTGGAAGGGTTTCTCGAAACACGTCTGTTAAATTATTTTAAAATGGGGAGAAAAGAAGCACTATTTTTTTTTTAAAAATCATCTTAGAAAAGCTTTCGCTCAAACGGGTCTGTCATTATCGAAATAAAAGGATGCGTCGCTTGATATCTTATCGTGGGGTCATAATCTTGGGATCCTACCGGGAACGGGATCCCTTTTAAATTTAAACACATCTTAAGATTTTAGGCTCTGGGGTTGATGGATGATATTTCGTCGCATTTGAGGCCGGGGGCCCTAAATTCGTCTTTTTTTTCTTAGACGAGCTATATAAATAAAATTACTAACAAACACTCCTAGATTAAACACACCTTTAGATTTTAGGCTCTGAGGTTGTAGTTTAGTTGTAGAATTTATCGTATTCGAAAAATACGCTGAAATGTACTTTTTCACAAGTTTCGAGGAGGTTATCGCATTGAATCTAGAATGTTTGTATAATTCCACAGGGTTATATATAGTGGCATATAAAAATGTATTGAAATGTATGTTTAGTCCTAGTCATACTTTCCCGGGGAGTATGACAATATCACCGACTTTTATAAGTTTCATGAATTTTTTTTTCCTCGTCCCTAAAATCTTTTTTTAGATGACACAAATTCCATTGGCATGTTCACCATGTTTCATTAACTTTGACTGAATTTCCTTTAATGATAATGGAATAAGAATTAAATATAATTGGGAAAGTTTCTAGAAATGTCAAAATTAATTTTCCATTATTTTGGCCTAAGCTACATACATCAATGATGTTGAAGGCGTAGATTACGGTATACACTACTACATGTATCGATGGTTCTCGGTCAAAGTTGGTATAAATACCCTTCAACAGGATACCACCGGGGACGTGCTCCCACCGACGAACAGGATCCGAACGGGAAACGGGGTCCAACTGAGAAAACGTGATACCACCGATAACAGTGTCACGACAGAGGATAGATCCCAACATGAATGGGATCTCACGGGGAACGGGACCCCCACCGAGAAACGGGTTCAATCAGAGAACCGAATCACATCGGGAAACGGGATTGCACTGAGAACCGAATTAAATTCCACAGGGAATTGGAGCCAACCCTAAGACCGGGATCCCAACGGGTACGGAATCCCACCGTGATTGGGAGCCCGTTTCCCGATTGGGGGGGGGGGGGGGCTGTTCCCGGTAAGATCCCAAAGAGATCGGGACCCCATCGGGATAGATCGCACCAGGATAGAGATCAGGATGGGATCCCATCAGGATACTGGATCTCACCGGCATCAGGATCGCAATGAGGATTTGGATCATAGAGTTTCACAATGAAACTGAATCGGGATTCCATAGAGGAACGAAATTTTGACAAAAGTTCTTTTAATCAGAATATATATTTATAATATATTACTTAAGCGACGTTTTTTTTACAGGGCCCATAATTTCGATTTCAGCTGAATGGCTTTGAATATTTTTTTTCTGAATTTAATCCCAGGCAACCCCCGGGTTGATTGGCTAGTAATAAAAGAAAAGGTGGGCTGTTCGAATAATCGGCATTCTTGATAATTGGAGTTCGGAAAATCGAAACTATGCCGTATGAAAAAAAAAATCCACATAGAACACTTATTTGATTGTAATGCGACGAGGCAAAAGGAAAGGTGAAGATCTTTCCGTCCCAATCCTTTCATTGGACAACAAGTGATAAGGTGTCGCTGGATGAATTAGAGATTCGCCTACAACGGCACAGGAGTCTTTTGTAAGGCCAGGTCGAAACAACATGGCCTCGACGGTTTCGCTGAGCTTTTCTGATAAAGCCGCCCACCCACACACCCACAACCCCGACATGGTGTCCTGCCTCGCCGCATCATACAGTCCAGTAACAGATCGATAAGGTGTACTGCCACACGATACAGCGATGAATCGATACAAGATACTGCCGCGTGATATACTGACACAGATCGATACGGAGAACTGCCACATGATACTGTGACGGATCGATACCGAGTACTGCCACATGATACAGTGATGAATCGATAAAAGTACTGCCGCGTGATATACTGACACAGATCGATACGGAGAACTGCCACATGATACTGTGACGGATCGATACCGAGTACTGCCACATAATACTGTCAGAGATCGATACGGAGTACTGCCACATAATACTGTGACGGATCGATACTGAGTACTGCCACGTGATACTGTGACAGCTGGAAACCGAGTACTGCCACACGATACAGCGATGAATCGATACAAGGTACTGCCGCGTGATATACTGACACAGATCGATACGGAGAACTGCCACATAATACTGTGACAGATCGATACCGAGTACTGCCACGTGATACTGTGACAGCTGGAAACCGAGTACTGCCCCACGATACTGTGATGAATCGGTACAAAGTACTGCCGCGTGATATACTGACACAGATCGATACGGAGAACTGCCACCTGATACTGTGACGGATCGATACCGAGTACTGCCACATGATACTGTCACAGATCGATACGGAGTACTGCCACATAATACTGTGACGGATCGATACCAAGTACTGTCACGTGATACTGTCACTGATCGATACCGAGTACTGCCACATATCGATACGGAGTACTGCCACGTGACACTGTCACAGATCGATACGGAGTACTCCCGCGTGACACTGTCACAGATCGATAACGAGTACTGCCACGTGCTACTGTGGCAGATTGATACCGAGTACTGCCACACGATACTGCGACAGATCGATATGGAGTTCTGATATCGAAACTTTCATCTGTTTGGCAAAAAGTACATAAGCGATAAGCAATAATCCATTTTCTTGAACGTCATTTCATTCAGTTGTATTACAGGCTCATTCGATTTTGCTATGGCCGTATACTTAATCTTATTCCAAACTATCAGACTAATAGCTGGATCCATACTTCATCCGATTGTTTTTTGTGAATTTTTCCGATGTATCAATCGATAATGCAATGTTACATCATACGATCCACGCAAGCTCACCGTTTAAAAAAAAAATAACATTAAAGTCATAGCATAACAAGCTTATAAGTTTTTCGGCACAGTTGTACGGTCCATAATAAAAAATCTAGGTGTTGTCAGCTCAAAGCCTCTAGCTAACTTTAATAGATCAACTAGGTGTTGTTAGCTCAAAGCCTCTAGCTAACTTTAATAGATCAACTAGGTGTTGTTAGCTCAAAGCCTCTAACTAACTTTAATATATCAAATAGGTGTTGTCAGCTCAAAGCCTCTAGCTAACTTTAATAGATCAAATGTCTTTTTTGGTTTATCTATTTGTGTAGAGAATTTTTTTTTTTAATCGTCCGCACATTGTTACTCGTATGAACGCCAATGATAGATTCTAATTCTCATTTAAAATGTATATTTTTGATATTTATGAATAAAAATTAGGATTTTCAATAGAGTGCCTCACCGCCCCTTTAAGAGACCCAGCACCCCTAAAATCTCTCAAACCTTTCACACTACCGGCCCGAGCAACCCCACCGCCTCCTGGGGGCGTGAAGTAGCGTCCACTTTGAGAACCGCTGATATGCCACATGGGTATGCAACTGATACAGCTAACAGCTATCCGTAGGGGAAAATAGCGGTGAATTTTTTATGATTTTTTAAGGGGTGGGGGGTAAATTAAAACCGGACCATTCTTGTGGGTGCTTAAGGCATGTTTTAAATTTAAATGCATCTTAAGAGTTTAGGCTGCGAGGTTGATGGATGGCACCACAGGGTTACACCATCACGGCTGCGCGGCTGGGCATTGATACGCTATGGGGCCCCGGGTTTTTAACATCCGGTGCATGACGTCATGGTGATGGAGCTACCCTTAGCAGTGATTAAAACGCACTGAGACATGCAGTCAGAGCGCCGACACGCACTCTCTCAAAGGGGATTATGCCGCCATAAGTCTGTGGGACATTTACGGCGCTCGCTAATCCAATGGGTGATTATGGAGCAGGTGTTTTAAGTCATTTAAAATCGTTTAATAATGGTTGAATGTTTCCGCCTGCTGGTCTGACAGACTCTGCCAGATGGAGTCGGAGTCTTAGTGTATGTCTTCAGAGGCACACGGGCCAAAGTGGCGGATGCCGCGAGCGCGCAACTGTCAGGGGCGCACAATTTTAAAAGAAGAAGACGAAAAAGAAAGAGAACAGAATAAAAAGGAAATCGATTTAAAAAAAAAAAAAAAAAAAGCTTTCCGATTGCACACATTGAAGAAATTCAATCATCTAATGACCCTTACTTAAAAGAAGAATACGAAAAAGAAAGAGAACAGAATAAAAAGGAAATCGATTTAAAAAAAAAAAAAAAAAGCTTTCCGATTGCACACATTGAAGAAATTCAATCATCTAATGACCCTTACACATGACATACATGGTTAGTTCAATAATACCAGTGTCTGAGTGAAACATCAGACCGCGGCCACATTGTAACACACCATCAGCTGGAGAAGAAAATACAAGCAAGGGTGGGGATGAAGACACAAATAGTTTGGTATCTATATATTCAATTTGTTTATAAAGTTTATGGCTCTCATAAAAACCCCGAGAGTGCCCTGAATTTGTGACACACGAGGGGCAAAATCCAACGGAATGACAACAACCACACGTGGAAGGGGTGACATAAACGAGTGCTTCTCAAAGTGGTGGTCCGAGGAGCGGCCCCGTTCCGCGGCAATGGGATCGGCCCTTCAATAGCTGGTCCCAAGGTCGAAACCGAACAATATTCAAAATTAGTTGGGAACAGATCCCCTGCTGCAATGTTAATGAAATTCCTGGCAGTACTTCTCACTTAAAAGACTTGAGAAGCACTGACACATAACAAATCAGGGGGACGCATAGCGACTACGTTAAAGCAAGTCTGGTGAAACATCGAATCAGCAGTAGCAAAAAAAAAAGGGAATAGAAAAATAGGCGTTAACAGGCAGTGGCGAGCGTAAGCGAATTAAACTGGAGATCCACCTTCCCACATTGACCTAAGAAGGGAGGTCAGGGTGTGTGTGTGTGTGTGGAAGGGGGGGGGGAGGGGATTCGGTCGGCCCCCGGATGGATTTTTTTCTCTTTATACTGAGGGGCTGCACTTTCGGCCACCTGCAGGGCTGGTTTCGTGAAAGTGGGCAGCAAAATTCTTGGGCACGCCGTGGGCGGCACCAAAGTTAGCTACACCTCTGCCTTGCCATCCCTCCTCGACCCCCCTCCCCCAAACATATAATTTTTTTGGTCCAAATGAAACCACCTGAAGATGATACAAGACACATCCTTAAAAAATGATCTATTTTTCAAGCGCCCCCCCCCCACACACCCCAACAAACAAACAAACAATATCCTTGTCACGCCCTTTGTCTTTTATACTGCTGTTTGTTTTGTTTGTGTCAAGAAGGAAAATAAATGTTTTAAAGAAAACTGAAACCCGTCCCTCTCAACACAAACAAAAGAGGGAAGAAGATTGTGCCAGGGACAAGAGCCCCACACCGCACCAGGCACACACATACGTTTCTAGTGTCACTGAGAGAGCTACACTTCTCACAGAGGTCGTATTCTTTTATTCTATATTTTAACAAAAAAATCATCGATTTTATTGGTAGCTGCTGGCTGGATGGGATCGCTGGCACTTGAGGAAGTCATTCAATCCGCTGTGGTTTTTTTTTTTTTGTAGCTGGGGACAATGCGCTATACACTGAGACCTGTAGCATGTTCCTGGGACGATCGTACAGCAAATAATGACCCGGGTCAGATACGTCCGCTACCGTACACTATTCTAGATCAATGGTCCTCAACCTTTATACTCGCAGAGCTCAGTTTGGACTCAATTTCAATAGGCGGTGGGGGGTCACCTTAGGCTAGGGTGACCAAACGTCCCGTAACAACGGGATTGTCCCGTTTTTTTTCACGATCGTACCCGGTGTCCCGAAAAAGTCTCTCGGGACGACTGAATGTCCCGTTTCTAAAACCAAACACATTTTCAAATCACTAAAACTTCCTTATTGATAATATAACTTCAAGCAATATTTTTGCCTATCCTTGAAGCCAATGTCAGTAGTGATGTGGGCTCGCGTGATGGCTGCACTGTCCCCCCCTCCACCACTCTGCCGACGCTGCAAATTTATTGTTTTCCTTTATGATATGCCTCAGATTTTAAATTAAATTACAGAATTGAAAGTAAATGTAAAAAGATTTCTAGGTCTCAAATAATTAAAATCAGCATATTTCAATAAACAGTTTCCGGCGGAGGCCCCCAGACCACTCATTGGGCGTGTCCAGTTTTTTCCAGTTCATGATTTGGTCACCCTACCTTAGGCCTAGCCTTCGTCTAGGGGGAGCCCCTTAGCCTTACCCAACGTCGTACAAGATAATAGTGTTTAGGATTTTACTGGAGCGGCCGCGAAATTCCTGAGAAGTGAACAAGGAGCCCTTAGGACTCCGCTGGGCACCGGTTGGGAACCACTTTTTTCGAGACATTGGCACCTAGTTTAATTTAAGATGTGGACTCGAGCTTGTATCATTTTTTTAACATTGGTATGGCAAAGAAAAAAAAATGATAAAGTTGAAGGAGCGAGAAAATAGAAGCGCACTGGCTAGGTTTACGGCTACACCCAAAACACGTGATTTAACAAACAAATCTTACATTCAAATGGGATTAAGGGAAAAGGTGAGGGAAAAGGGTGGAGTATAAAAAAATAACAGGGTTGAACAAGGATAAAGGGAACCACAAAAAGGAAGGGGGGGGGGCGCAGAGGGTCTCTGCCCCAGGCGCCGAGGGTCTCTGCCCCAGGCGCCATCCTTCAGAGAGTGCCAAAATCGTCATTCTTCATGCGAAATGCATGTATTTGATACATACTTTTGCTGGCGACGGCCCTGCATGGAAATACGGTTATGTAACTTAACGACATAACAGAGGCGTAGCGAGGGGGTGGCAGAGGGGAGGACAGATGTCCCCGAGCGCAAGCTAGTGAGGGGCGCCAAAATGTGCTTTGATATTATTTCATTGATGAAAATAATGGGTTTGAGAGTTGAAAAAAAGAAAAGGGGGCGCTTTAAAATGGATCTTGTCTACAGGGCGCGAATCTTGTCCCCGGGCGCCAAACACCCTCACTACGCCTCTGCGACATAAACTTCCGTTTTCATTATTTGGTTAATTAATACAATGCTTTCTTTTAATTGGATGTCTGAAACAGTCTGCGCCGCGTGGCCATCAAACTCAACCCCCCCTCCCCCCACCCCACAAAACAACACGCCCCAACTAGGACACGATCAACATACGTAACCCGTGAACGTCGCCTTCAGACAGGGATTGCTACGTGCACGTTAAGCAGCTTGAATAATTGAAAGCTAAAGTAAATCTTCCCTTTGTCAGTCTGACCTTAGACTGTCAGTCTTGGTTGTGGGGGGACCACCCACCCACCCACACCCACCCCCCCCCACCACCGCCGTGGCTTTAGCGTTGGGGTGGGGGTGGGGGTGTTTGTGTTTTGTCTTCGCTATGGAGAAATGTGAGTCGTGCATGCATACGATTGCATCCAGATTATTCTACGCGTGGCGCCACACACACATACATGTACACAGATGATCAGTGTTCACCCAACACACGCCACCCCACTTTTTGACGTTAACAAATGCTGAGTCGCATTCCGTCAGGTTTAATGTTGAAAATAATGTGTTTAATGTTGAAAATAATTTGTTTAATCAACATGAGCTCCGGGCTGGGGGGGGGGGCGATCGGCGAAACTAATTGTTGAAAATAATGTGTTTAATGTTGAAAATAATTTGTTTAATCAACATGAGCTCCGGGCTGGGGGGGGGGGGCGATCGGCGAAACTAACGGAGACATAAATATGAGGTCGGCAACAAAATAAAGAAAGGATACGGAGAAAAAGAAAGATATTCGGAGAGAAAGAAAGAGATTCGGAGAGAAATAAAGAGATTCGGAGAGAAAGAGGCGAGAAAGAAAGAGTTATATTTTTGAAAAATAACAAAATAAGAAGAGAGTCTTTTTAAAATATTTCTTTTTATTGTACAAGTCACCATTTACGTGTTAGTGTGTTGTGTGCATTTTCAGGATTTGGTTTTGAAATTTAATTGTTTTAAATCGTAATGAAGCAAAGTGCATTTACTGACAGCCAGTAAGTAGATTTGCTTTTTCAACACATCTGTCGCAGAGATGTCCACTAGATGACATGCTGTAAAGATATTTCTATTTAAGACTTATAGAATGTCCACTTGCAGACAAGAGTGTGCACAAAGGCCGGAACATTACCCCCCTTTTACAGCATTTAGCTCTTGTATACAAATACATCGATAGTTTAGTTGTAAAACATCTTGCATTTATTCAATGGGCGATGGATGTTCAACAACCCACACAAAATGTTAGACTGCTGGATCAATGTTAGGGATTATGTGAACACGTTATTCATGAGAGCCCAACGTGGTCTATCTATATCGGGGGGGGGGGGGGGGGGGTGTTCTTGGCCTTTTGTTTTGTGTAGTGACACACGCCCTCTTGATTTTAAAAAAATTCCGCCCCCCCCCCTGTCGGTATCAAGACATATCTTTACCCCCACCCAAAACAAAAAAATAAACCTGATTATTTATCTTTGAGATCTTCCCCCAACCACTACACCAAGGGATCGCAGACATCTCTCATTAAGAACCCCCTCGACTAAATCCAGACCCATTGCTGTTACGACATCACGCTATGAATTCGTCGTCACCACACTCCACCCAATGCCGCGGTGCCAATCAACGATCACTCAATCATAAGCTTTGGTTTCGTGATTGTTCGCTTCCCCTAAACTGCTCGCAGCGAGTTTAAACTGGTCAAGTTAAAATCATTGAACAGTTGTCTTGAAACTCGACTACATTTACGAGGACCTGATATACAAAACTAATTGGTAATATTTCTTGATGCCTTTTTTTTTTTAATGGGACACACTAAATATTATTAAGACCATACGGGAGAAGACCAGTACGGGTATCCAATTAGCCCCCCTCCCTTTCGTGCGTCCCTTAATTCATTGTTCAACATTGTTTTTTTGTCC
>CAXITT010000579.1:444230-461661 GCA_964033795.1 Lymnaea stagnalis | reverse complement strand
AAAAAAAAAAAACTCTTAAATCATGTCCAACTTCCGGTCATTAAAATGCACTTCCTATAGGAATCTACTAACTCGACGATGTTCTGATACGTTTTTGTAACTACCAGGGTCAGCATCAGGCACATTTCCGACGTCAATGACGTCGTCGGACTACGTCCCCAGACCCCTTGACCACACCAGCGTCATAAAGTTCGACAGGGGTAAACAGGAGAGCTACTGCCGTGTGGTCATCCTGGATGACAGCCTGTTTGAAGACGAGGAGACGTTCACCGTGCTACTCTCTGACCCGGTGGGCGGGAAGCTGGGAAAAATAAGCAGCATCCAGATCATCATAGAACCCGATATGAATGACGGTAGGTGGGCATTAGGAGAATGGGGGCTTGTTGGTCTGCATTAGGAGAATGGGGGCTTGTTGGTGGACTTTGGGATACTTGGTGATGGGGCTTGTGGTGGACATTTGGGTAGTTGGTGATGGGGGGCTTGTTGGTGGACATTTTGATTTGGGGCTTTTTGGTGGACATTAGGGATCTTGCTGATGTGGGTTGTTGGTGGGCATTCCCACCCGACTAATATGACGCACCCGACTAATATGGCGCACCCGACTAATATGACGCACCCGACTAATATGACGCAAACGACTAATATGACGCACCCGACTAATATGGCGCACCCGACTAATATGGAGCAACCCAAATAATATGGAGCACCGGACTAATATGACACACCCGAATAATATGGCACACCCGACTAATATGGCACAACCCAACTAATATGGCGCACCCGACTAATATGGCGCACCCGACTAATATGGCACAACCCAAATAATATGGCGCACCCGACTAATATGGCGCAACCTGACTAATATGGCGCAACTCAACTAATATGGCGCACACGACTAATATGGCGCAACCCGACTAATATGGCGCAACCCGACTAATATTGAGCAACCCAAATAATATGGAGCACCGGACTAATATGGAGCAACCCAAATAATATGGAGCACCGGACTAATATGACGCACCCGACTAATATGGCGCAACCCAAAAAATATGGCGCACCCGACTAATATGGCGCAACCCGACTAATATGGCGCAACTCAACTAATATCGCGCACCCGACTAATATGGCGCAACCCGACTAATATGGCGCACCCGACTAATATTGAGCAACCCAAATAATATGGAGCACCGGACTAATATGGAGCAAGCCAAATAATATGGAGCACCGGACTAATATGGCGCACCCGACTAATATGACGCACCCGACTAATATGACGCACCCGACTAATATGACGCACCCGACTAATATGACGCACCCGACTAATATGACGCACCCGACTAATATGACGCACCCGACTAATATGACGCACCCGACTAATATGACGCACCCGACTAATATGACGCACCCGACTAATATGACGCACCCGACTAATATGACGCACCCGACTAATATGACGCACCCGACTAATATGACGCACCCGACTAATATGACGCACCCGACTAATATGACGCACCCGACTAATATGACGCACCCGACTAATATGACGCACCCGACTAATATGACGCACCCGACTAATATGACGCACCCGACTAATATGACGCACCCGACTAATATGACGCACCCGACTAATATGACGCACCCGACTAATATGACGCACCCGACTAATATGACGCACCCGACTAATATGACGCACCCGACTAATATGACGCACCCGACTAATATGACGCACCCGACTAATATGACGCACCCGACTAATATGACGCACCCGACTAATATGACGCACCCGACTAATATGACGCACCCGACTAATATGACGCACCCGACTAATATGACGCACCCGACTAATATGACGCACCCGACTAATATGACGCACCCGACTAATATGACGCACCCGACTAATATGGTGCACCCGACCAATATGACGCACCCGACTAATATGACGCACCCGACTAATATGACGCACCCGACTAATATGGAGCACCCAACTAATATGGTGCACCCGACTAATATGACGCACATTGTCAAAATGACGTGGGTGACAAATTTAACACATAGAAAGTTAGCTGAGGATCTAATTTCAGCTACAGATCTATAGCCAAGTAAGTTGTGGATCTAAAGTCAGCAGCGGATCTAAAGTAAAGTCACGTGTGAATCTAAAGTCAGTTGTGAATCTAAAGTCAGTTGTGGATCTAAAGTCAGTTGTGGATCTAAAGTCAGTTGTAAAACATAAGTCAGTTGTGGATCTAAAGTCAGTTGTGGATCTAACGTCAATTGTGAATCTAAAGTCAGTTGTGGCTTTAAAGTCAGTTGTGAATTTAACGTCAGTTTTGGATCTATCCATCTGTGGATCTAAGTCAGCTGCGTATCTATTGTCAGCTGTGCATTTAAAGTCACATATAAAAGTGAGAAATATAATGACAGTGCAAAACACCATGATGCAAGACACCACACATATCAAAGGTGTGGCCGCCTTGTGTGTGTGTATATATATGTATAAATTATATATATATGACACAGCGTGTGTCTTGGGTCGTAAAGGAGAAACATGACGAATGCAAACACACACCCAACATTTAATAACGTCAGTGAATTGACAGTCGGCCGAGACCACGGGTACAGCTGAGTCCTATGTCATCCAACCTTACATTACACTCATTAACCCATTGCAGGCCGTTCTGTTACACCGGGGTTATGCTGGTGCCGTGGTGGCAAAGTCGCTCTTTCAAGGGCAAACAACCGTGTCCAGACACGGGTCTGTTTGAGCACAAACGTATCAGTAGTATGGTTTGAGCTGTCGTGAAAGCGAAGATTTGTCAATTTTTTTTATTTTTTTTCAGCCTTTCAAATATGAAATGGGACTTATCCATTGCAAAAGGTGATATTGTTTTCTTTTTAAAGTGGGGAGATAAGTTGTGTAATTAAGCGACACGACTAGTCATTGAAAACGCTGATGCACAAGACCAGGCCTGCACAACACACCCCCCCCCCCCCCCCCCCCCCCCGCGGGCCGCATGAAGTAAAGAAATGAAATATTCTTTATTATTATTATTTTCTTAATAGTATTCCCCCCTGTCGTATTTTCTTTCGGTTCGCACAAATTTTTCGTACAGTATTACGGCCCGCCTTGCATTTTGAGTTGTGCAGGCCTGCACTAGACTGGTGACAACTTACTAATTTCTTATGGGTACTATGATTGTCTATAAACTATTTTTATTCGTTTTTTTTCGGGAATCAAATTTAAATGGTATATATATCTGATTTTATTAGAGAGGGTGGCTGGGTGGCCTAAACTGAGCAAATCTCAAGTTGGTGGTCTGGAGTTCAATGCCAGCCAGAGCAAAAAACATCACCAGCACCCCGGGTGGATGGGACCCGTTAACCTTGGACGGCAACTCATCCAAGAGAAGGCAACTCTGAAATAAAACCCGGAGATGGAGTACCGAAAGGGGGATAACATTGATACAATGAAACATTCCGACAACTCCTGCGACGTCACTGGTGCCAAGCTGTACCATCCGATGATGTTCCCTTGGGTTATCCAGCAGCGTTGTGAGAGGCGATTTTACTGTTGGGAACCAGCTTATAATCCTTGAAGAATAATCCCAGGCCATGTGGGATTCGTCCTCTCCATCGTCACATTTGCCCAAAAAATAGAGAGTTATTTATTTATAAACGCATCAATTGGAACAATGCCGGGATGTTCAACCCAGTTGTGTCGCTGCTGTCGCTTACAAGACGAAAGTTACAACACCATTTTTTTGTGTGGTTAGTGCTCACTTCAAAATTAACGATATAATTTACCAAAATGCATATTTTATAGTAACAATGCACGATCGTGATTAATGTCATTGTTGACCTCAGTGCTTATATCGCATCATAATTAGAAGCCACCGAAAACGCGTCACCTGTTTCTGGCCAGTGTATTTTAACAGCTAGCTCAACAACACGGCATTTCCAACGAAAACAGTAAATTGCCACAGTGAACTTCCTTAATGCCAATCACTTGATCGCTTGCACGTATATGAACAAATTACGGGAACATAATAGTGACTGAACCCTTTTAAAACAACTGAGAATATGAGGAAATTAAGAACTCAAAAATAATAACAATGTTCATCTTGTTTTTAAAGAGAAATGTTAAAACCCGATTTTAACAATCTTGTCATAACGCAGCGGTTCCAATAGAGTCCACCGCGGTTTACTCGCAGGCGCCCCGCGAAGTATTATACAATTGGCATGTTTTATTTCCATGAGATCGGATGAGAAATTTAACTGATGAGGTGCAACCATGCATGAATTACTTAAACATAATTTTTTTTTTCCAGAAACCTCTACAAGTTGGCGCTTTGGGATAATTCGTTTATCCTTGACCATATGATAACATCAATAAATTTGAGATAAACAATCATTGATTTTATCCATGTTTCAAACGATAACATCAATAAATTTGAGATAAACAATCATTGATTTTATCAATGTTTCAAACGATAGCATCAATAAATTTGAGATGAACAATCATTGATTTTATCAATGTTTCAAACGATAGCATCAATAAATTTGAGATGAACAATCATTGATTTTATCAATGTTTCAAACGATAACATCAATAACTTTGAGCGCTATAATAATTAAGACAATCAGGGACTGGAACAAGCTTTCAAAAGAAACAGCTGAGGCGACAACACTAGACACATTTGCGTCTATTGCTTCAAGCCTTCCAACCCCCATTGCATGATTCCTTCACAAAGTAGCACTTGTAATCATTGAAATATCCTCATCAGCACCAGGCACAGAAACATTGCAAATCCCTTCTACATGCATAGGAGCCAAAATGATCAATAAATTGCTCGTGGGCCCTTAAGATATAGAAGTAGAAGAAGAAGAGGTTCATCAATTTTTAAACGATAATAAAAATACATTTGAGGTCTATAATAATTAATAAGTAAAACAATTTTCAAAAGATGATATCAATAAATTTGAGCTTTATAATAATTAAGTTCGTCAATTTCCAAATGATAATCTCAAAAAATGTGCTTGGATCAATGATCGATTTTATTCGAGAGCTCAATCTCAATTAATTCTGCAAAAAGAAGAGGACCTGATTGAGTTATCCTGCAACAATAAGTTATGTCGAAGTAGGGCGCCTTGGGAAAACGTTGCTTCAGCATGGGCGCAGATAATCGATAAAAAGGGTTTGGGAACCACTGTCATAGCAAGCTAAAAATTTAAAGCCGGATAATTTAAGTAAAGATTTATCATTTACTAAATACAATGCAGGTTATTTCATTTATTATTCATTTTGTGGACAGGTGAACAATGATAAGCCAATAAATGAAAATGACCATAAATAGAAGTTCCTATACTCGCTCTCCTATCTTGCGCTGGTTGCAGACGTCAAATTCCGGGGCAAAGGGGGGGGGGGTGTAGTAGGAACTCGCCCATGATCCACCACACCCCCCCCCACGGGAATAAATATGTTTATTTATTTCTTAGCAATTACTGTGCTGTGGGATAAGGACAGTAAGCCAATAAATGAAAATGACCATAAATAGAAGTTCCTATACTCGCTCCCCTATCTTGCGCTGGTTGCAGACGGCAAATCCCGGGGCAAAGGGGGGGGGGGGGTGTAGTAGGAACTCGCCCATGATCCACCACACCCCCCCCCACGGGAATAAATATGTTTATTTATTTCTTAGCAATTACTGTGCTGTGGGATAAGGACAGGAACGCCGTTCCCTCTTCGCTGTTACAGGACTGTTACATGCTGGTTGCATGGAGATTTTTAAACATGGCAGACTACTAAAACAACAGCCGGCTGCAGAAATCAATGAATGGACACTGAGATACAAAAAAAAAATCAATGGTGTTTACAGGTTAGATAACAGCCCTACCCCCCCCCCCCCCCCCCCAATCCGACCACCACGCCCCTCAACATTGATCTTACGTAAGACAGGGCAGATCAAATATTTACCACCTCCGCTAGTAAAAGAATCAAGGGGGTTTCCCCGAATGATCCCCTGTCACCGCTGTATCGCACCATCTTGTCTAAATAGAACGTATTGTATTACGCCATACATAATTATATTGCTCTTCAATATTGTTCCCCCCAGGGCCAGGGTTTCTCAAACGGTTTCAAGCTAGACGAGGCTTGCCAAGGGGAGGGGGGGGGGTCCGAAGTCACGCCGTCGACTGCTGACAGACTTTGATTTGAAGTCGGAAAAAATATTATGACGTCATTTGTGTCTGTTAGGCACCCAAGAAAAAAAGGTCACAACGTATAACAACATCACAGGAATTGGTCGCACCTGCATTTTTATTTTATTTACAAAATGTATCTGTGCTGTATTCCATAACTGGTTTCTATTGCTTTCTTCCATAACTGGCTTCTATTGCTTTCTTCCATAACTGGCTTCTATTGCTTTCTTCCATAACAGGCTTCTATTGCTTTCTTCCATAACTGGCTTCTATTGCTTTCTTCCATAACTGGCTTCTATTGCTTTCTTCCATAACTGGCTTCTATTGCTTTCTTCCATAACTGGCTTCTATTGCTTTCTTCCATAACTGGCTTCTATTGCTTTCTTCCATAACTGGCTTCTATTGCTTTCTTCCATAACTGGCTTCTATTGCTTTCTTCCATAACTGGCTTCTATTGCTTTCTTCCATAACTGGCTTCTATTGCTTTCTTCCATAACTGGCTTCTATTGCTTTCTTCCATAACTGGCTTCTATTGCTTTCTTCCATAACTGGCTTCTATTGCTTTCTTCCATAACTGGCTTCTATTGCTTTCTTCCATAACAGGCTTCTATTGCTTTCTTCCATAACTGGCTTCTATTGCTTTCTTCCATAACTGGCTTCTATTCCTTTCTTCCATAACAGGCTTCTATTGCTTTCTTCCATAACTGGCTTCTATTGCTTTCTTCCAGTGCTTGCTTGCATAACTGGCTTCTATTGCTTTCTTCCGGTGCTTTCTTCCATTGCTTTCTTCCATAACTGGCTTCCATTGCTTTCTTCCATTGCTGGCTTCCATTGCTTATTTTCATTGCTTTCTTCCATAACTGACTTCCATTGAATTCTTCCATAACTAGCTTCCATTGCTTGCTTCCATTGCTTTCTCCCAAAACTTGCTTCTTTCCATAACTGGCTTCAACTGCTTTCTTTAACTGCTGGCTTCCATTGCTTTCTTCCTTTGCTTGCATCCATTGCTTTCTTCCATAACTGGCTTCCATTTATTTCTCCCGTTGCGGGCTTCCAACTTCAAATCAATTATTTTTCAAAGTCCCGCATCTTATTAGTTGTTGACACCAATCAAACAGTGCACTACTGTGTTAACTCGTTGTCCGCCATTTTGTCATACTATGTTTATGCAATGCTCGTGTGCTCATCAAAATGGAAAAACGGAACCGTTGGACTGAACTAAAAAAAAAATATCATAAATAAAACACAAGATAAACGACCCTACACGCTTTTGTTTGAGATTCGGCTCATTCTAAGAGACATTGACCGTTTTTTTAATAATATCGATCATTGTTGGTAAGACCTGAACGAGTCGCAGGCTTTAGCTGTCCTACACACATGCGTGGCTAATATCTCATCATGTAAGTGAAGACATGTCGATAAAGTTTTGCTAGCCCCAATAGGGTAAACTATCGCCATGTCATTTCGACGGGTTTGATCAATTTGTTTTACCCCACACAGCATAAATGATCAACCCGACTGATCGATCCATTCGCCTTATCGTATAGAACAAATCTAATATTGAATAACTAGTGTTCACGACGTAAGGCACAGAAGCTAGTTCAAGTAATAATGTTAACCAAAAGTGACTATAATTTTAACCAACAGTGAATATAATTTTAACCAAACAGTGACTATAATTTTAACCAACAGTGACTATAATTTTAACCAAACAGTGACTATAATTTTAACCAAAAGTGACAACAATTTTAACAAACAGTGACAATAATTTTAACCAAAACCAACGGTGACTATAATTTTAACCAACAGTGACTATAATTTTAACCAAAACCAACGGTGACAATAATTTTAACCAACAGTGACTATAATTTTAACCAAAACCAACGATGACTATAATTTTTACCAACGGTGACTATAATTTTAACCAAAACAAACAGTGACTATAATTTTAACCAACTATGACTATAATTTTAACCAAAACCAACGGTGACTATAATTTTAACCAACGGTGACTATAATTTTAACCAAAACAAACAGTGACTATAAATTTAACCAACTATGACTATAATTTTAACCAAAACCAACGGTGACTATAATTTTAACCAACGGTGACTATAATTTTAACCAAAACCAACGGTGACGATAATTTTAACCAACGGTGACTATAATTTTAACCAAAACCAACAGTGATAATAATTTCTACCAACTGTGACTATAATTTTAACCAACGGTGACTATAATGATAACCAAAACGAACGGTAACTATAATTTTAAAAAAAATCAACGGTGACTATAATTTTAACCAACAGTGACTATAATTTTAATCAAAACCAACGGTGACTATAATTTTAACCAACGGTGACTATAATTTTAACCAACAGTGACTATAATTTTAACCAACGGTGACTATAATTTTAACCAACAGTGACTATAATTTTAACCAACGGTGACTAAAATTTTAACAAAAACCAACGGTGACTATAATTTAAACCAACAGTGACTATAAATAATTTTAACCAACGGTGACTATAATTTTAACCAAAACCAACGGTGACTATAATTTTAACCAACAGTGACTATAATTTTAACCAAAACCAACGATGACTATAATTTTTACCAACGGTGACTATAATTTTAACCAAAACAAACAGTGACTATAATTTTAACCAACTATGACTATAATTTTAACCAAAACCAACGGTGACTATAATTTTAACCAACGGTGACTATAATTTTAACCAAAACAAACAGTGACTATAATTTTAACCAACTATGACTATAATTTTAACCAAAACCAACGGTGACTATAATTTTAACCAACGGTGACTATAATTTTAACCAAACCCAACGGTGACGATAATTTTAACCAACGGTGACTATAATGTTAACCAAAACCAACGGTAACTATAATTTTAACCAAAATCAACGGTGACTATAATTTTAACCGACAGTGACTATAATTTTAACCAACAGTGACTATAATTTTCACCAACAGTGACTATAATTTTAATCAAAACCAACAGTGACTATAATTTTAATCAAACCAACAGTGACTATAATTTTAACAAACAGTGACTATAATTTTAACCAACAGTGACTATAATTTTAACAAACAGTGACTATAATTTTAACCAACAGTGACTATAATTTTAACAAACAGTGACTATAATTTAACCAACAGTGACTATAATTTTAACCAACAGTGACTATAATTTTAACGAACAGTGACTATAATTTTAATCAAAACCAACAGTGACTATAATTTTAACAAACAGTGACTATAATTTTAACCAACTGTGACTATAATTTTAACCAACAGTGACTATAATTTTAACCAACAGTGACAATAATTTTAACCAAAACCAACGGTGACTATAATTTTAACCAACGGTGACTATAATTTTAACCAACAGTGACTATAATTTTAACCAACGGTGACTATAATTTTAACCAAAACCAACAGTGACTATAATTTTAATCAACAGTGAATATAATTTTAACCAACAGTGACTATAATTTTAACCAAAACCAATGGTGACTATAATTTTAACCAACGGTGACTATAATTTTAACCAACTGTGACTATAATTTTAATCAACGGTGACTAAAATTTTAACCAAAACCAACGGTGACTATAATTTAAACCAACAGTGACTATAAATAATTTTAACCAACGGTGACTATAATTTTAACCAAAACCAACGGTGACTATAATTTTAACCAACAGTGACTATAATTTTAACCAATAGTGACTATAATTTTAACCAACGGTGACTATAATTTTAACAAAAACCAACGGTGACTATAATTTTAACCAACAGTGACTATAATTTTAACCAACAGTGACTATAATTTTAACCAACGGTGACTATAATTTTAACCAAAACCAACGGTGACCATAATTTTAACCAACGGTGACTATAATTTTAACCAACGGTGACTATAATTTTAACCAACGGTGACTATAATTATTAACAAAACCAACAGTGAATATAATTTTAACCAACAGTGACTATAATTATAACCAACAGTGACTATAATTTTAACCAACAGTGACTATAATTTTAACCAACAGTGACTATAATTTTAACCAACAGTGACTATAATTTAAACCAAAACCAACGGTGACAATAATTTTAACCAAAACCAACGGTGACTATAATTTTAACCAACGGTGACTATAATTTTAACCAAAACCAACGGTGACTATAATTTTAACCAAAACCAACGGTGACTATAATTTTAACCAAAACCAACAGTGACTATAATTTTAACCAACGGTGACTATAATTTTAACCAACGGTGACTATAATTTTAACCAAAACAAACAGTGACTATAATTTTAACCAACTATGACTATAATTTTAACCAAAACCAACGGTGACTATAATTTTAACCAACGGTGACTATAATTTTAACCAAAACCAACAGTGACTATAATTTTAACCAACGGTGACTATAATTTTAACCAAAACCAACAGTGACAATAATTTTAACCAACGGTGACTATAATTTTAACAAAAACCAACAGTGATAATAATTTCTACCAACGGTGACTATAATTTTAACCAACAGTGACTATAATGTTTACCAAAACCAACGGTGACTATAATTTTAACCAATGGTGACTATAATTGTAACCAAAACCAACGGTGACGATAATTTTAACCAACTATGACTATAATTTTAACCAAAACCAACGGTGACTTTAATTTTAACCAACGGTGACTATAATTTTAACCAACAGTGACTATAATTTTAACCAACAGTGAATATAATTTTAACCAACAGTGACTATAATTTTAACCAACAGTGACTATAATTTTAACAAACAGTGACTATAATTTTAACCAAAACCAACAGTGACTATAATTTTAACCAACAGTGACTATAATTTTAACAAACAGTGACTATAATTTTAACCAAAACCAACGGTGACTATAATTTTAACCAACGGTGACTATAATTTTAACCAACAGTGACTATAATTTTAACCAACGGTGACTATAATTTTAACCAAAACCAACAGTGACGATAATTTTAATCAACAGTGACTATAATTTTAACCAACAGTGACTATAATTTTAACCAAAACCAACGATGACTATAATTTAACCAATGGTGATTATAATTTTAACCAACAGTGACTATAATTTTAACCAACGGTGACTATAATTTTAACCAAAACCAAGGGTGACTATAATTTTAACCAACAGTGAATATAATTTTAACCAACGGTGACTATAATTTTAACCAAAACCAACAGTGACTATAATTTTAACCAAAACCAACGGTGACTATAATTTTAACCAATGGTGACTATAATTTTAACCAAAACCAACGGTGACTATAATTTTAACCAACAGTGACTATAATTTTAACCAACAGTGACTATAATTTTAACCAACGGTGACTATAATTTTAACCAAAACCAACGGTGACTATATTTTTAACCACGGTGACTATAATTTTAACCAACAGTGACTATAATTTTAACCAACGGTGACTATAATTTTAACCAAAACCAACAGTGACTATAATTTTAACCAACGGTGACTATAAATTTAACCAACAGTGACTATAATTTTAACCAAAACCAACGGTGACTATAATTTTAACTAACGGTGACTATAATTTTAACCAAAACCAACGGTGACTATAATTTTAACCAAAACCAACAGTGACTATAATTTTAACCAACAGTGACTATAATTTTAACCAACAGTGACTATAATTTTAACCAAAACCAACGGTGACTATAATTTTAACCAAAGGTGACTATAATTTTAACCAACGGTAACTATAATTTTAACCAAAACCAACGGTGACTATAATTTCAACCAACGGTGACTATAATTTTAACCAAAACCAACGGTGACTATAATTTTAACCAACAGTGACTATAACTTTAACCAAAAGTTACTATTATTTTAAACAGTGGCTATCATTTTAACCAAAATTGACAATTTTGTAACCATCGGTGACTATAATTTTAACCAATAGTTACTATATTTTAACCAACGGTGACTATACAATGCTCATTATTGATAAGCAAAGCAGAGGGGGGATTTGAACCGAGACTCAACCAAGGAAGCATTTAACCGAGTTTTCCCCCCTCCAATATCTTGATTCATGTTGTGACAACCGGCAACTTTGTGTCCACTGGCCACCACTCTGGGAAACACAGGTTTATAGTTCATAGCAAAATAGTTATCTTTGTTTCGCTTACATCATCAACATTCCATAATTTCTGTATTTGAATTGTTATAATTGACAAATGTTTGAATTGTTTTATTTTTTTATTTTTTTTTTTTTTTCTGGTTGGGTAATTTTTAATATTGACGTCAACGGCCTGTGCGAAAAGAGGTATTCGGTGTCAGTCTACAGTGCTAATGAAAAAAATCGAAATTAATTAAGTAATCCATAGATATACAATATAATTCTCCAGGTATGAAACAAAGTATGGAACAATGGTGAGTTTTAACGGCGCGCAAAAATAAAATTCCCAACCCTTCTCCTCCTCATCCTCATGTCCATTAGTCCTTGGACCGTTGGGGCGCCACAGATGACATGTGAACCATCCTCACCCATTCATCTCTGTCTTCAGCACTACGCACTGAATCGCCCAGTGTTAGTCCTGTCCACTCTTTGATGTTATCCTCCCACCTATTTCTTTGTCTTCCTCTTCTTCTCCCTCCTCTTGTGGTGCCCTGCGATATTTCTTTTGGCAAGGCCTTGTTTCCTTGTTACGTGGCCGTACCATTGTAATTTGCGTTTTTTCACAGTCACCAGTAGGTCATCGTACTCCCCAATTGCCTGACGAACCCTTTCTTTCACTGTATCATTGGAGATATGGTCCCTATAGCAGATGCCAAAAATGCTTCTGAAGCATCTCATCTCCATCGCGTTTATTTTCCTTTCAAGATCGGCTGTTAATGTCCAGGATTCGCAGGCATACAGGAAAATGGAGAGGACTAATGAGCGCATCAGCCTGATTTTGGTGCTGGGGGCTATATTTTTGTTATTCCATATTTTCTTGAGCTTTTTTAGTGCTGTTGTAGTCTGCGCAATCCTGGACATCAGTTCGGGCTTGGAGCCTTCTTCTGAGACTATTGCTCCTAGGTATTTGAAGCGACCGACAGTCTCTAATCTTTCCTCCCCGACCTTAATTTCAGTGGTGATGCCTGCGGTATTATTTGTCATCAGTTTGTCTCTTCGGCACTGATTAGCATGCCGTAGGACGACGAGGTCTTATCGAGACGCTTTACCACACGACTGCGCCAAATGACGTTCTTAACAAAATGCCGCAGGTGCGTTTGGTGCGGCTATTGTTTTCTTTTGTTTTACGGAAATCGTCTAGCTCGGAATATAAGAATAAATCTGCGGTTCAAACGGGGGTGGGACATTCGAATTTAAATATAGTTCAGGGGCGTGGGGGGGGGGGAAGGTGTGAGGCGTCGTATCCGGCGGCTGGGACAGCACTGATTGGGACTCTCACAAAGTGCGTTACTTCAATGCATGTTTAGTCAAGCCACTTTAGTTGATGGGATGTTCACGCATTGAGTGAACGCCATTGTTTGGCGGGTAAGAATAGATCTGCGGTTCAAACGGGGGTGGGACATTCGAATTTAAATATAGTTCAGGGGCGTGGTGGGGGGGGAAGGTGTGAGGCGTCGTATCCGGCGGCTGGGACAGCACTGATTGGGACTCTCACAAAGTGCGTTACTTCAATGCATGTTTAGTCAAGTCACTTTAGTTGATGGGATGTTCACGCATTGAGTGAACGCCATTGTTTGGCGGGCTATGACTAGTTTTATACATTAATAAATAGATGCGCCTTATTTTAAAAAGCTGATCGATATTGACATTTTAATAATTCGTCCGTTACTGCAGCTCACAAAACATTGTCGTTTAACAGATGTATTAATACAAATGACAGACAGCCTAAACAAAAAAAAAAAAAAATTTACTCTTTCCATTTCAAGAAAATTAAGCTTACCATGGCTAAAAAACAACCTGTTTGTTTTGTGGTGTACACGATTTTGCAGTAATACCCCACTCGAGTAAATTAGCATTTCAGAGTTACATAAAACATTGTGATTTGAATGTTTAATGAACGCGTGTACGATGCTGAGAGCAATGTGCAGAGTTGTATCTAACTGTGCGGACAAAAAAAAACAAAAAAAAAACTCTACGTTCTGGGCTGGAAGTCTGATTATCAGATAATAATAATCAGATAAGCAATTTTTAGGAAAAAAATTTAAGGCATCGGGCACAGAGTTGACATCGGGCGCAGATTTGGCATCGGATACAGTGTTGGCATCGGGCACAGAATTGGTCATCGGGCACAGAGTTGGTCATCGGGCACAGAGTTGGTCATCGGGCACAGAGTTGGGCATCGGGCACAGAGTGGGTCTTTGGGCACAGAGTGGGTCATCTGGCACAGAGTTGGGCATAGGGAGCCGATAAAGAGAAATCTTTTACGATTCGTCCAAATCCAGTCTAATTATTATTGAAGTTGAAACAAAGATCTTAGCGATGCTCTTGCAACACCCCGTGCCACTAGTGTACACCTACTGGCAATCTTCTCCTGCGGATTACCCCATCCATAAATAGCCCAGATTAGTTTATTATATGCATAACATGTAGAGTGAAATTGCCTAGAGTAATTATCCTGCAATCTGTGACGAATACGAACGCATGCTGTGCTGATATTAAGAGTAGTGTTCTTTTAAAGCTCTAAAGGGAGGCGGTGTGGGGGGGGGGGCGAAGTGCTCAGAATCATCCACATTACAAAAGCATCACAAAATTATGTTTTACAGAACATTTGGTCTCTTCGGTTGAAAATACATGTGCGTCAGCGTGAAAGAACTGAGTCAAAATGAACCAGTGCCGCCATTCGCACCCGGGTACCACTAGACTCAAACTTTTCGGATGTCATTTGTGGTCGTTTATTTTAGTTAAACTGAAGAAGTAAGTTTACAACCCTATATTCCATTCAATTATCTTTCATTTGATAACTCATTTTGTCTTACAAACCCAACAATAATATTTAAAATAGTTTTGTTTTTTAATCCCAACCTCTCACTTCTGGTACTCCGGGTACGAATAGCCGCAGCCAAACCATTATGAAGTGAATGTCAGAAAATGGATGACTGTAAATAAACGTGAACCAGCTCATCAATTGATTTTGGGAAAACCAACGCAGCCTATCGATTCGCTCAATCTGTGACGAAAAATCAAATAAAATTTGGAAATAATAAAGAAATCCTCTCCACGTGGACCCGATGCCCTAACATTTCATTATTGGTCATTAGTCAAATAGTGTCATGTTGCCATGGAAACGGAGTGAAGGGGGTCACGTGATAGTTTATATTTAAAAAAAAATATTTAAGTAATATTTAGATCCCTTCTAGTACAGAATACCACGGGATGGGGTGGGGGGTGGTGTGTGTGTAGGGGTTGGGGGGTTGGTGTGTGTGTGGGGATGGGGGAGAGGAGGGGGTGCTTTATAATTCAAATATTTATTCTTAATCCGTCCGGGAATGATAAACCGTCCACAACCCGTCTCTGACGTCACGTTCCATGGAGTAATCTTTTCATTTCCCTTTTTTATGTGACTCAAATCGGATCTCCACGTCAACAAGAGAAGTCAGTCGTGTGTCGGAGGCGGATCAGTTGCCCCCCCCCCACCCACCCTTGAGTTTCCAGGACAAATCGTGGATCGCGCGGTGGCGCCGTATGACAGAGAGACGTTAAATAAAATGGGATCATACACAAAGTGTGGAGTCGGTGGGGGTGGGATGAAACAGTCACGGCTTCAGATGTGATCGTTGTTCACTGTGGAAAAATAAATCCTGTCACAAAATCTGATGTCACGGCTGTTCATTTGTTGCTGTGTTATGTGGGGTTTCGGTTCAATTGTTTTTTGTTTTTTTCGCTCCTGGGATTATTTTTTTTTTAATGCATCAGAGATTTGAACCAATGAAGCAAAGCCAGACTTAAAGAACTCCCTTAAGGTTTAAGGTTAACTTTTGAAAGACAGAAATTGTAAACACAACGATCAGGGCCTGCGAAAACAGGGAGTGGGTAGAGAGGGTGGTGGTGAGGGGAGAGGGTGGTTGTGAGAGAGGGTTAGTGGTGAGAGAGGG
Source organism: Lymnaea stagnalis (assembly GCA_964033795.1). Taxonomy (NCBI): domain Eukaryota; kingdom Metazoa; phylum Mollusca; class Gastropoda; family Lymnaeidae; genus Lymnaea; species Lymnaea stagnalis. Next base: position 445,315 of record CAXITT010000579.1, on the reverse strand, counting down.
TGGCGGTGAGGGAGGGTTGGTGGTGAGATAGGATGGTGGTGAGTGTGGTGGCGAGAGAGGATGGTGGTGAGAGAGGGTTGGTGGTGAGAGAGGATGTGGTGAGAGAGGGTGGTGTTGAGAGAGGCTGGTGGTGAGAGAGGCTGGTGGTGAGAGAGGATGGTGGTGAGGGAGTGTGGTGGTGAGGGAGGATGGTGGTGAGGAAGTGTGGTGGTGAGAGAGGGTTGGTGGTAAGAGATGGTGTGGTGAAAGGATGGTGGTGAGGGAGGATGGTGGTGAGAGAGGATGGTGGGTAGAGAGGATAAGGTTGAGAGAGTGGTGGTGGGGGAGTGGGGTGGTGAGGGAGGGTGGTGGTGAGGGAGGGTGGTGGTGAGAGAGGGTTGGTGGTAAGAGATGGTGTGGTGAAAGGATGGTGGTGAGGGAGGATGGTGGTGAGAGAGGATGGTGGGTAGAGAGGATAAGGTTGAGAGAGGGTGGTGGTGAGAGAGGGTGGTGGTGAAAGAGGGTGGTGGTGAGAGAGGATGGTAGTGAGGGAGTGTGGTGGTGAGGAAGGATGGTGGTGAGGAAGTGTGGTGGTGAGAGAGGATGGTGGTGAGAGAGGATGGTGGTGAGAGAGGATGGTGGTGAGAGAGGATGGTGGTGAGAGAGGATGGTGGTGAGAGAGGATGGTGGTGAGGGAGTGTGCACCGCAAACCTGCTTCTTCACGGCTTTCTTCACCGCAAAGCGGGGTCGAGCCGCGGAGTGTCACGCATAAAACGTTACCCCCGTCACTGCACCCGACCTCTTTGATCCTTTCCGCAGTGCAAAGGATGACACGTTTCCTATGGATTTTTTTATCCCAGGATTAAATACTAAGTCCGTTATATCTGGACGGGGATTTCTCTTGTTAAGATATAAAAAAATATATATATATAAAAATCCGTCTCATCGCGTGCACCGAGACCTAACCTCATTTCCAGCGTGTGTCGTAGGCTCTTTTTGTTTCGGCGCTGTCGATTTAATTACACACTGATACCATCAGCCTTGGTCTCTCCCTGCGTTATTAATAAACGCAATGCACCTGTGGCCATATCGGGGGGGGGGGGGG
>CAXITT010000579.1:329771-435604 GCA_964033795.1 Lymnaea stagnalis | reverse complement strand
TAAATTACATTACCCCCACCACCCCCCCCCCCACGGGTTTTAGCCCCCCCCCCCCCCACTTTTCACTTTCCCGCCTAGCCTAAGCCTGGCGATCAAAATCAACTTTTATTTCTCCTAACAAACCCCCCCCCCCCCAACCAAAAATAAAAAGATGTTAAAAAAAAATAAAATATTTTATTGTTTTTTTTCCCAAATTAATTTTGTTACCAGGAAAAAAATCAATAGGCAGGCAAGGGTGGGTCAGGGGAGGGGGGGTGGATCCCCCAACTCAGATGGGAACCAACTGCTCCCCCCCCTCCCCGGTCCCCGCCTCCACCCATATGACACAATATTAAAAAAATGATACACCAATCCATTAAGTCATGATATGATTTAGTTAAATAAAATTAAACTAATTGATATGCCTATTTAAATCTGCATAAGCCCAATAACCGACCCAATAAAATTTATTGTCGTTATTTATTTATAGTCTTACAATTTTGCAAACTAATCAGTGACGTTCCCGAAAAGGGACCTTAATGACCGATTACCATGTCATCTGAAATTTTCAAGTTATTAACATGAGAGCCCACGTGATTTTATTTGTATATATTACGGAAAATGAGGGGGGGGGGAGGTGTCGTCACCTTACCCGTAACACATTGAAAAACATTTTAGGATATTTTTAAAAATACTTAAAAGTAAGTTACGCTATGTTTTGACATTTTTTACCCCCTCCCCCCCCCTCTGTTCCAATCAATCTGTCTCAAATCCCCTTTCCCCAAACCTTTTCCACAACCCCCCCCCCCCCCCCCAACCTCAAAAAGTCTGTCACACTTTCGAACTAAAAAATGGTTACAGTTGTTAAATTTAACCTAACACACTTCACTATGAAACTATTAAAATTATAAAAGTGACATCTTCTGTCAGAATACATCCATCATTACAGAAAGTTCGACATCACTGTCACTGAGTGACATCACTGATTCACTGTTTCAGTTTCAGGTTTTATGTGTAGGCCCTATAGTATGATTTTAAAAAAAGAAATAAAACGTGTCTCAAACAGTCCCCTTTTCTTAGACCCCCTCCCACCTTCGGAGTGTGGTGTACATTATGGGCGGCCCCTTTCATTTAATTATTGTTTTATACTATTTTATGGAAAGGGGATTATGTATAAAGGTATCGTTCCGCAAAATTATAAATAGATCCACACTTTTTTGTTTCACCAGATCGTCACATGATATTTTCAAAATGGCCGACTCAATGAAAACTTTGTTGTGTCAACACAGGTCGCTAGAAAATTACACTTTCTCATACTTTGTAAAAAACAATGCTAGTTAAAATGAATAACATAAGTTCTCGAGAACGCCGCATTAGTGGTTCAAATAAATCTACTGAGGTTATGAACAGATATTCAGATGATGTTGAGTCCTTAAATTCTTGGTCAGAAATAACTGCTGGGGGCGCCTCTGGCCCTGGCTCAGCAAGCTCGAATTTATCAACATCATTCTTTACATCAAACCCTGGATCACGATTAAATTCAACTTCATCTGGACGAGGAGTTCAAGGCAGAGATGGTAATATTCAACCACTGCCTTTACTAAATAATATCGCGGAACATTTATCAAAGTCACAATTACAGAAAGCTGATAAAAATTATGAGGTTGAGGCGGAGTTATCATCTCCTCCTCCCATTTTTGAAATTGATTCAGGGCCTGATTCTGCTTATTTTCAACAAGAGCCTATTGTCTTTAACAAGTATGGTTATGATCAAACAGACTCATATCAAGTTAGACCATCAGCTCTGAATAAAATTAAAGACAGTGACAACAAAACTGGGATTAACAAAACCAAATTCATTCATTCAAAGGAACAAGACAAAAGGATTGAAAAAATCCAAGATTTTCAAAAAGAAACATCCAGTAGTAAAAATTCAGAAAAATCATCACAAATCAAGAATAACTATGAAAAATTGCATTCAACTAAATCTTATTTAAGACCAAAATTCTTTGATTTTCCAAAAGGATCATCAAGTCATCTGCATCAAACCAAACGTGTTCAGGATCACAACACAGACCTCAATGATGGAAACTCTGAATCTTTCTCATCACTTCCATCTAACTTTTCACAAAAAAGTTTTGAGATTGCTCCTAATCTTTGCACACAATATAATCCAAATAAAGTGGAGCGTGTTTCCCATCTAGGAAAGGAAGTATCAAAGTCAAAGGAAAGACTTTTTAATTCTCAACCTGTCTTAAGTCAATCTCCACCAACACAAAAACAGACAATGTCATCTTGTGATTCTTTGGAACATCAGATTGAGCAGGAGACTATAAAAATGAAAGCACAATCAGTGTGGTATAGCTTCAGTAAGATTTTTTGCCATATTTTGTTCCATATTTTATGTTTTAAATTAGCTGATATAAATGCTTAAAAGTAGGTGTGCCTATTCAATTACATCTGATTTTTAACAAAATTAATAAACTATTATAGAAGCTCCCAAGACAAGATTCGATTAAAACCATCTACATTTACATTTGCATCATTCTCAGGGTTCCCACACAGTCAGGAAAACAGGAAATAGTTGGGAATGCATTAAATAATTTTCCCAGTCGTGAGAACAGAGAAAATGGGCATTCTAGTAACAAAGTTTTCTGCCAAGTCGAGAATTAAAAAAACAAACAAATAATAATAAATTTGGATTCCATGAAAATGGACCTTAATTGTTAACCTCTTCTATTTTTAGCCCTTCTGTTATCAAAAGGACTTGGCCACAATACTAGTTGTTTTCCTTTAACTGCGCGTGCGTTTTGAGCTTTAGAAGTTTAAAATACGAAATTTTGTACTGTACGTAGACAAGAAATACTTTTTTTCTGTTCAGTTCATCGATCAAGAGATGTTTGGGTAAGTGAAATGTAAATAGTAAATAATCATTTGATTCTAGTTTTTAATTGTTAGGTAATCATTATAAATAAAAAAGATCACTGTCTAAAATGACTAAGCCTTCTGAGCTTAGCCTACTTTGTTTTAAGTCATATTGATTTTACAATGGTTTTACTGTATGTGTAATTTAAAAATACTGTATGTGTAATTTAAAAATACTAGCGCTATCCTAATTTGAATTAGCTATACAATAATAATAATAGTAGTAATAGAAGCCTTCAGTATTGGTCATATTTCTATCCCATGACCAAAGTGAAGGAATTTGATTTTAAAATACGGTAGGTTGCCTTTATCTAAAACAATAACATCGTCATGTATTTATTTTTAATTAGAGTTAGGTTGTTAAGTTTAAGTACGAAGTAGGCCTTCTAAATAGGCTAATATTATTAAGTTATTATGTGATATTATTTTTTTCATAATGTAGTTTACGGTAACTTCTGAACTTCATTTAAAAGTTATTAAAACTAGTTGATGCACCTATTATCCATTGCGCATAACACATAATTGTATATACAGTGGAATCTCTCATAACGAGCATAATTTGTTCCAGAATCTTACTCGTTAAGCGAAACACTCGTTAAACGAAACAATTTTTCCCATTCATATCAATGTAAAATACGATAATGCGTTCCATGCTGAGAAAATACCCATTTTTCAAAAATTTAACATTTATTCAAATAAAATTACTTATGAATTGTTAAGGAGTGTAACAACTTGGAATACAATTTAGATTTGAAACAAAAAACGTAAATAATATGAATTTATGACGAATAATTAATCCTTTTTAACTATAAAACTGTCTAAAGACATTTTTTTTTGCAGACGCTTCAAAATTTGACGAAAATGTGTCACAGCATTATCATTAAATAAATCTGTAGCACGAATAGCCACCTCCTTATTAGGGTTATGCTTCTCAATGTACGATTCAACAGTTTCCCATGCTTTCAGCATTTCTCTTATTGTGCTAGAAGATTGTTGCTCTGCTACTTCCTCCTCCATTAATGAGTTCTCCTCCATAATTTCTTGCTGTGAAACACGATGCAACGCCATAAGCTTTCGGTGGTCAACTTTTGACTGTGCTCTTTCACAAGCTCTTCAATATCCTTGTTGTCCACCTCGAGTCCCATGATATTGGCCAATGACACAATCTCGTTAACTGTAGACTCCACAAGTACTGTTTCAAAATCACATTCAACAACACTCTCTGGCCAAAGTTTTTTTCCAAGCAGAAGTGAAGGAAAAAGGGACTTCCCCTTTCTGCATAAATCGTTATGCGAAATTTCGCTCGTTAAGGGAGCAACTTCTTCACATTTTTTTTGCTCGTTATGCGAATAACTCGTTATGAGAGGTGCTCGTTATGAGAGGTTCCACTGTATTTAGTTCTTATTTGTAGACTAGTTATGCACACCTGTTTTCTGGTTTTACATGACAGAATTAATGCTATTATTCATAAGCACAGTGGGATAGGCCAGGTTTTTTTTTTTTTTTGGTTTTTTTGATATTTTTTTTAATATTTTTTTTTTTTTTTTATTTTAGATTTTTTTTTTTTTTTTTTTTGAGGGGGGGGGGTGTGTGAGGTTTTTTTTTTTTTGGGGGGGGGGGGGGGGGCAACTTTGGAGACAAAAAAATGTAGTGGTGTGTTCGAGAAAGTCCTGACTATGTCATTTCATATGCATATGCCTATCTTAGTATCTCTTCTGACTCTATATTAGTTTAGTACAGGTATAATATAGTCTATATCATGTATGCCTTAATATAAACCTAATATGATAATATATTGAATCTATTTTGTTTCACTTTGCACAGTTTAGGCTAAATAAAATAATGTCCAACAGTTCCTTTAAAGATTGATGTTTAGGACAGTAATCATGATTGAACAAGTCATCACTGCTACACTATTACTGGAAACATCGATATCAAATAAATTTGCAGGACAGTTCTTATGTGCCATTTCAAGAGAAAAATATTTAATAAACGTCAATCATCTGATGAGATGTCATCTATTAAGTTCAACTTCAGCTTAATCATCTACTTTAGCTGTCCACTTCTGCAACTTCTCCATCAAGCTCCCACTTTATATGTCCAAATAACTAAACCTTTATTGGAAAGATTTTATGGACACTAACTAAAGTATGTTGATTCAAACTATCAATATTCATTGTAAGAAGAAAACCAGGACTCCATATATGAAGAGATGCTTTCTGCTTGTGGTGGCTATATGCATGTTCTATAATCCCCCCATGTTTCCTTAGCCCTTTTAAAGTTAGCAACTTGTCAAGTCTAAGTAAATTGAAAAATTGCTAGGAAATTTAATAAATATTTACATGTATACACCTTTGCATACACCTTTATTGCTTAATTTTATTCATATGTGTTGTATTTCAACATTGTTTTTACTATTACAATTTCATGCTTTTTTTTATATTATCAACAAAACCGTCGCTTTGCAATTATCAGGATTTTTTTTTTTTAAAGTTGGGAAAAACTATGGAATTTTGACTTCAAAAAGAGTGGGAACCCTGAATTCTGGATACCGTATTTTCGCGCATATAAGATCACCTAATTTATAAGACACACCCACATATAATATGCGGGTTTTGACGATTTATGTAAACAAAAATTACATAAGATGCACACCGCCTAGCCATCTGCCATACTGAGCAATTTATATACCCATTTTTAAGACGCACCCTTAGTGCGGGGTGCGCAAAACTTTGTATAAGATGCATCTTATGTGCATGAAAATATGGTAGTGTTTGTTAAAACTATGCATAGGTTTGCCTAGGGTTGGTTGGCTTCAATACTGTGCATGCCCTTCTGCAACCTAAATTTTTCGAAGTGAGTGAACATGCACAGCGGGATCTTAAAGAGCTTCAGCTTAGACAGTGTGTTGCCAGGTTGCCACTGCACTATGTGGTGGTGAAACTTACCCAACATATATTTGTGGCTTTCACCCTCATGAGAAAGAGTGGTTCACAAATCTTTGACCCGGGTGGGAGTGGGAGATCAGGGTGTCGTTTTCTATAATATGCAGATGAGATAGCCAAACTCCCCTTTTTATCTGTTAAAAAAAAAAAGGCCCATACAGATTAATTTGGCAGTTAACTATCTTCTGGTTAATCTGTGTAAACGTAATTACAAGTTAAAAGTTTTCCCTTCTGTTACATGTTTTCATGTGATAGTACTTGTTATTTATTTGCATGTGATGGTATTGTGGCTGTGATTTTTTTATAAAACCACCATCCTTTTTTTAAAAATGTGTGCCAAGCCTCTAGGCTTTACAAGGACTGTTGTGACAGTTTTTTCAAAATGTTATTTGTGTTGTGAAAATTATATCTTCTTTCATCTATTTTCAAAGGATGGAATTTTAAGCCCAAACAGACCATGAAGTATGATAGCCCATTGTTCATGTTAGGAAAATGCTATCACAGACGGAAAGATGGTAAGCAGAAACCAACTACAATTCATCTTTAATTAGTGTCATACTGAATATTAAGAAAAACAATATGTTACTTTAATAAACCAAGTATAGAAAACCAGGACTTTATATTAAACATATACACTAACATAATAATCTTTGGGTGTTTTTGAAAGTGTTGCTGTAAATAATTTTAAATTTAATTTTTTTCCCTTATTACAACATGATCATTGAAGCTAAAAATAGCTCTTAATGGTTTAAATTTAGGAATAATTTTCTATGTGCTTTCTAATTGTTCAGTGTCTAATAAGTAGATATTTAACTTAGCGTTAGGGTGAATTTTAAAAAATCCCACTTTTGTTTTGAAATGTAACAAAAAGATCCTAGTACTGAACCAGAAGAAGGGCATTTCTTAAAAGATTTTGCGAGTCGCATATGGTTGACCTACCGTAGACACTTCTACCCCATTCCTGGAACAAGCTTGAATACAGATTGTGGCTGGGGATGCATGCTCCGCAGTGGACAAATGTTGATTGCACAATGCCTAGTGACTCACTACTTAACTAGAGGTACATTTGAATATGGTTTTTTTAATAATTCCGATTTTAAATCACATAATGTATGTTACAATTATAATTGTTATATTTAAATTTTTTTAAAAATGTTATTTATATTTTAAAGTAATTTTTCGGGTTCATTCTCATATACAGGAAGAGCACTAGTTTTGGAGTGAACCATTTGTCTTTCTGTATTATTCTGTTATTTATTGTACCTAATGGGATCACATTGACTGCTTCAATGGGTAAGTGGCTTTTCTGTATACGTAAAATCATTTTCTGCTCCAGACTGGAGGCTATATGATTCACAGACAGAAACTCAAACCACATTCTACAGAGAGATAATTCGTTGGTTCTCCGACCCAATAGACACCCCATCAGACAAAACACCTTTCTGCCTACACCATCTTGCCAAGTATGGTCTTAATCACCACAAAAAACCAGGAGAATGGTATGGACCAACTTCAGTTGCCTATATTTTCAGGTAACAATATTTACAATAATTTTCATGAGAATTGTAACCAATATGAATAAGTTATTCTATGAAGTTGAGAAATTCCTTTGAATTGTTGTCTTGCTATTTTAATTTTTAAACACACATTGTTTTAAACAAAACTAAGAAGTTTATTTACAGATTTCTTAATAACACTATGCTCTTCAAGAAATATGTATGTCATTTTTTTTAAAACCCAATAACGCCTTACAGATATATTTCATTATTTTTCAGAGATGCATTCACACACGCTAGCCAGTCACTCCCAATCCTTAGTCAGCTGTGCATCTATGTAGCCCAAGATTGTACAGGTATTAATGAATCATTCTTATCTGAATTAGTATATTATGGTAATGGATGTAAAGGATAAAAAAGCACAAAGAAGAAGAGAAGAGTGAGATTAGATCACAAGGTGCATTAAATTAAGGCTTAAAATATCTATGAGCATAAACTGGTATAGGAAATAAGTTTTTGTTTGTTTTTGTTTGTTTGTTGTTATTTTCAAAACTGTTCATAATGGTCTAGAACAATGGTCAATTTTCATTATTGTATGTTTTTACCTCATTCTCTATAGTATATATTAAGGATGTCATTAACTTGTGCACGTCCAAGCAAAGATCAGAAAGTATAACCAGTTCGTCTGATTCAACTCAAGCTGAAGTTAATGGTGATACATTTTCTGAGGTAAACAGTAATTCTATTTCTTTTTTTTTTCTGCCTTAGAAAACTTGAGAGGTTCCATATGATAGTTTTATACTTAAACCAACATTATTTGTGACTTGTAGTGTCTCTGATCTCTTTCAGTTATTACGTGTGCACCTCTAAGCTTGTCTCTAAAAGTTCCTATTAGTTTTTACAATTTTGAAAGCTGTTTTTTTTAAAAAAAACAATTTATTGTGACTCAGAAAATTGTGTGTGGGTTTAAGTTGCAGGGTTCCAATGACACATGGCTGAGGTCTCTGATAATCCTAATCCCAATGAGACTGGGCGGTGAAGTCATGAATGAGATTTATGCTCCCTGTGTGAAGGGACTCTTGTCTCAGAACAACTGCATGGGCATCATTGGGGGCAAACCCAAACATTCCCTGTATTTCCTGGGGTGGCAAGGTGAGTAAAGTAGTGCCAGTTAAAAATGTTCGATTTTATGTCACTTGCCATTTTTCTCCTTTTATTTAAAAAAATATATATATATATATATATGGCCGAGTGGTCTAATCTGAGCAAATCTCAAGTTGGTGGTCTCGAGTTCAATTCCAGTCAAAGTCCAGTCAAGTAAAAACATCACCAGCACCCCGGGACTCCTTAACCTTGGATGGCAAGAGAAGGAATCTCTGAATTCGAACCCGGAGATGGAGGCCTGTAGGTGGATAATATTGGAACAAAGAAAAAAATCAGACAACTCCTGTGATGCCACTGGTGCCAAGCTGTATCATCCACATGACGTTCCCTTGGGTTATCCAGCGGCGTGGAGAGAGGGGATTTGCTGTTGGGAACCATCTTATAATCCTAGAAGAGTAATCCCAGGCCTTGTGGATTTTGTCCCGAGAAGTCTTCACTGTCAGCAAAAAAAAAATTATATCAATATATTATTACATACTATACATATATATATTATAAAAATAAAATATAATGCCAAATTTATGATAAATTATGACTGGCAACCAGTTGTACACATAAATTGTCATGCAACGCATAGTTTTTCAATAATTTTTTTTTTCAAAATTTTAATATTGTCGTCCCTCGACATAGAGCAGTTCACTTTTCGGCATATGTGTATTTTTATTTTATTATTTAATTTTTGCAGCATAATAGACATTTTCTAGCCTTAAATAAGTTTGGGAAAGGTTAATAACAATGTGGAAAAGGTTTATTAGAATGTGGGAGAGGGTTTATAAAGCCTTAAAATATATTTAAATAATTAATTATAAGGTAGCTACTTCGCATATTTTCTCCTTTTGTGGGGCGTTCTGGAACCTAACCCCTGCGATAGATGAGGAAACACTGTAGTGATCATTTATTTTAGGGTACCTCAAGCTTTTTAATTTAGGGGTGCGGTTCACTGTCTCTCAGACGCTGTTGGAGGTCGGACTGTCATTTGAAAAATATAATGATTTCCTGCACATAAATATGAAGTCTAAAAAAGGAAAAACCCCACAATATTTAAAATGAAGAACACTTTTAAGCAACATAAAGTTATTAGTATTTCAGTGGGAAGTATAGACTTGCATTTGGATAAATAGATGGGTAAATATCTATTTCCATATACATCACTGCTACCCGGGTCACATTAAGTTACAATATCTTTGTTCTCTAGGGGTAATTTAATTATTCGACAAACCAATGATTCATATAACAAATGTCTCTTTATTTAAATAAAGAGCATCTTCTTTCATCCTGTTCTCACTCTACAACTCTATTACCAATACTCCATTACTGCTACTCTAAATAAACTATAACAAAATTAACGTCATATCCCATACCGGTACCCAAATACATCACAAAATACAAAGCATATAGCTACAAAAATACTCTCAGCACCAAGCACGCACGCACAAAACACCAACGAATCATTAACACCAGAGTCAGGTTGGATCTGGGCAGTGGGCCCTAGCTTGAGGATCCTTATTTATATGTGGTCATGTTACTGTAAGGTTTAAAAAAAAAAGTGAAACATTTTAAGATGTTTTTAATTTTAAATTCTGATCTACATTATTCTCCTGCCTGAATAGCCCATTTGTTGATTGATTTCACATCATTATGAAGTCATCACTAGATGCTTTTAAAATGCACAAAGATATTTCATGCCGTCAGTCATCTTCTTACTGTAGTGTTCTTTTAAAATTTTGTAATTTACAGAGGATAAACTTATCTACCTTGATCCTCACCTTTGTCGTGATGCAGTGGATATCAATGATAAAAATTTTAGCATTGAGGTAAGTAGAAGGATTACCCATATCTGATAGTGCTATTTCCCCTTTTTTTTTAAATGAAGAGATGCAGCTTCATTTTATTTAATACAGATTTTATTAAATCACACAGCAGATACTTATTTGTGTCTTTAAAAAATGGGCTTCTTGATTTTACTTAAAAATCTTAGAATATGCTAAATTTGGAAGCTAACCATTAGGAGATGTGGTAACAGACAGTTGAATGTCACCTGAAGCAATTTCACAAGGGCTTGGACATAAATTCTAAATTAACTATTCAACTTTTTTAAAAATGGCTTTATACACTGAGTTTAATTGTTCTCTATCATTTAAAATTTCTATTTTTTAGACCTACCACTGCCTGTCCCCTAGAAAGCTCACTATAAACAAAATGGATCCCAGTTGCACTGTTGGCTTTTACATTCGCAACGCACAAGAGTTTAAAAAATTTGTCCAGGAAGTAAAAGAGGTAACCCATTTTTAGTTTTCCTTTTCACACATGCAATTTGTAGAATTTCTGATTTTTTTTTTCCAATACATTTTTTGTAAATAAAATCTGACAACTAAATTTGAGGTGCTTGTCTGTTTCCCAAAATTTAACTCATCTGTTTTTATACCTTCCCACACATATAGAGGGTCACAATATTACTAGTCAGAATCTGCAATTAATTAGGCAAACAAGCAATACAAGGAAGCCAGTTTATAAGTTCTCCATGACATTCTGTCACTTTAGAGTATGAATAAAACCTAGTTTAAAACAATAATATCTAAACTTGTGATATGTTTTTACTCGTCTTCAGTACATCTCCCCTCCAAAGCAACGAGGGACATATCCATTATTTATTTTCTCCGAGGGAAGTCACCATGATGCATCGGGACAAGACAACATTTTAACAGATAAAGGAAGAGTGAGGGTTACACATTATCATTTGGATGAAAATGGACAAAGGAAGCGCACATTTTCTAAAGATTCAGAAGAATATGTCATGCTCTAAAATGCAGTTGACGTAGTCCCTAGGATATTATTAAATAAACAACAGAAAATCTGGATATTCCCCATGGGAGTCACATAACCATTTTAAATTCTTTGCAGATTCGTTTTCTTGTTTTCTGAGATCTTCTGTTGGAAAAGGGGGGGGGGGGCTTTCAATAATTTTCATCACTATTTATTCTTTGATAATAACTATTAAATAAATATTGATAAGGGTGGATGCCAACTTAATGCATAGAATTATAATACTTTTATGACTAAATACTGGAAAAGATGTGCTTGAGTGGTTAACAAAAGTGTCCCCACCGATTATTAATGTTTCCAAAATATTCTGTGGGGATCACCTGAATAAATATTAGCATAGAAAATCTTAATAAGCTAAACTTAATTCATAAAAAAGTTTTTTTCCTGTTTCCTTTTTTTTTGTTTTCTTAAATAAAAACGAAGTTCACCTTTAATTAGTAGAGAAACAAACAAGATGGCATAGATATAGAGTGATTATAATAGATTTAATAAAATAAATGATGTGTGGTTAGGGCTTTCTTACGTTGTTGGTGACAGAGGGTGGACTTTAACTAGTAATTTCTCTAACTCTAATATTTTTTCACTTGGTCTCATAAAAACTTACTGATTTTAAAAAGTTTTTTTTTTATGAAATGACCTTTTTATTGTTATATTTTTTTTGAAGACCATTTGCCTGATTCAGCATTCTTTATTAACGTATGTTGTAAATTGCTGAGGAGTTCGCTAGTTAGGTATGAAAATAAGTAGATTGTATGGTCCTAAAACATTTTACGATATTTACTGATATTTACCACAATTTTTTTTAAAGTTACTTACAAGATTTTCATAATTTAAATTTGTTCAATTTTAATACTAAAAACCTGGCCACTTTTATTTTTTTTCATAGTCTTTATTTTATTTTTTTTTTTAAATAACTATATTGCTTTTTTTATGTCATAAAGTTAAACAATTAGTGTATTTTAAAAAAATAGAGTAAATATTGAAAATTCAACTAAATAATGATGACCGAATATTTAATTATTTTTTTTTGTTATGCTTCTAATTAAATTCCGGAATCAGTTTCTTTAAGTTTAGTTTAAATTTGGACGGACAAATCTGAGATTCTCCATTTGTGTATGTGTGTGTTTTTTTAATGGTATGAAATGATCAGATTTATTTTGTGCTTACATGATGACAGTTTCATTGTTAAGAAAAGAAGGATAACAGTATCCCTGCTGTTATTCACAAACACAAGTAAATGTCCAATCATTTCTGTACCATTACAACACTATTTAAGTTATTAGATATAATGTGTAAATAGGAATACTGCCTAATTCATCATTGCTGCTAAGTTATTTTTAAAGATTCTATTTTAACCAACCTAGTTCATAAATGGGTCTATGTATTCTATAATTTTGATAATGTCGGCTAAGTTAATTCATAACACAACATTTTGCACCTGTTGGTGCTGACTATGATTTTTTTTACTCATGTTTGTTTTTAATTAATTTTTAAGTCTATGGCAACTGTATGATTGTTAATTTTGATACATGAAAGTAGACTTCACCATAATGTTGTTTTCTTTTTTTTTAATAACAATCCTAGTTTGTACATATATGGTCATTCCAGTCAGAATTCCTCTAGTTCTTGATCTATCAGAGTACCAGAGTGCAATGTTTACAAGTATGTCATGCTTGAAATTATTCATACTCATCAATATGTCTTTCATGTCATTAGCCAGAAATTTAAAAAAAACTGAGAAATACCTGGCAAATGTAAGGACCGCCACAAAATAATGCAGTTGTTTTATTTATCATTAAACGTGACTGGCAACAGTTTCATGATTAATTTTTCACCTTGTTAATGGTCCCATTAGATTTATTTTTCTTATTCTGTGTTGACAGTGAGATTGTCTTGCTTATAAATTTGGTTTCTAAAGAACACTTCTATTAAAATCCTTAAAAATGATATGTTTTAAGCCAAAGGCAGCAGTTGTTGGGGTTTGGGCATGCACCCACAGAGCAAATCAGGGGCTACGATTACTCCTAGAACATCTTTTTACTCATTAATCAAGAATTAAGGATTTCCTTAGATTTTTTTTAAATTACTGATTGACTATTGCAACTGTGTTATAATATATATGAATGATATTGGGGACTTAGCATTTTTACACAAGAAATGTGTTTTACCATTAGGGACAGTCGTAAAAAGGAATACCAAAAAGGAAATAAGCCATTATTCCTTTGCATTGCTATAAAAAAATTCTTTGACTTTCTGTATTCGAAATTACTAAAATGTTTGTAAAAGTATGATCTTGCATGTTTTATATTTGTTCATAATTATCAAATTTGCACCAAAATCTGTTCAGTTGTAAATGAGTGGGTTTATAAAATTGTGGTAACTGGATCTAAAAATTAGGAATGCAGCAGTAAAGAAACTTTTAATTTGTCATTTGTCTTATTAAAAAAAAAAATACATACAATATAAGTTAATGGTCATAAACTATACAATTTCAAACTTGGATAACTGTATACTATAAATTATAATGGATATCACTAAATTAAACATAAATTAATTTTGACCTGTTTCAATACAAATAATAAAATTCTGTACCAATCCTATAACAGAAACACTTGCAAAGTAACAGTTTGCTGAAGGCAGTTACACATTTCCATACCATCACTCTTAGAGCGGTGTACATATGAAGTGTACTTGGAGCACTAACTTAACAAAAATTAAAATTTAAAAAAAAGAGGATTCCAAATTTTCCATTAACCCATTTTTTAACATCCCTGCCGTCCTCATGGGAATGGTTCTTTTTTTTTTTTTACATCCAAGATAAAAGTTATTATAGATCTTAAATCAAAGTTGAAAGGTCATATTATATCATATTTGTCTAAAGTTCATGAAAAGGGTCAACGCTAATTATGTAATATTTAAATAATATTTGCATCAATTGTCTCCACAATTAAACTGTAAAAGTGAAGTTAAGAAATGTTTTGTAGATCACCTTTATCATTATTGTATCTTTCTTTTATTGCTCTACTCCATTCAGTGCCATATTAAGTTTACCTACTGTTCTCTCTGATAAAATGCAATAGATATTATTTTTTTATCTTATTCTCTTTCAGGGAATTTTTAAAAAATAAAGTCATGACAAAAGTGATCCTACTCAAAATTCATCCCCTCTCTCCTATTCCTCCCACAAAAGAATTAACTTAGATATGTACACTAGGGCTAGATATGTTGTTCCATTATTATAATCAATTATGAGTCCAGCTAAAATATGATGCAAGCGATTTTAGTCCAAGAAAATCACAATTATCATCTAAATCAATGTTAAACAGAAATTTGAATCCATGTTATTATATTTTAAAATTATTATTATATTTTTATGTATTAAATCAGATATGTTTGTAAAAAGGAAATATTTGTTCTCAATCTTCTTTTTCTTTATTTATAATGATGTATAAGGCGAATGGGAATTGTTTAGTCGCTTAGTTATTATGATTACACTAGCAGTCAAACAATATACATCTGCCATCACATGATTAAGACTCAAAGGAAGACTTCCACTCGTATTATATGATATCTTTAAAGAATCTATCTTTAATAGATGGTAGAGATACATTTAATATTTAATACAACATAATGAATTGTTCATACCTTTGAATTAATTAAACTAACTCTGACATTTCTTCAACCATACTTTCTAGCAAAGAAAGCCCTGGCTCATGTTTAAAATTTTAGAAGATTGGTAAACTTTTTTTTTTTTTAAAGAAAATTATATAATTTAAACATTGTCCTTATCTATGATTGCTTGTATAGATTTCACTTAATTACCAAATAGGATATGTTCTGATTTGTGAGACTTATTAAAAGTTTTAACTTGGAATTTTGAAACTGTAAATGGACAAAAAAGATGCAGGCTTCTGTAATCATGTGCCATTTATTTTTACTGATTCATTTTATACAAATATTAATTTCTTTTAATTACACTCAGTTCTGTAAAAATGTTTCCAATTTTCAACTCTGTAAATTAAGTTTTTGTGATAATTCACGCCTCATCGTTAATATCAACCACAACAATTTTAACATGAAAGTTCTCTTGAAGTGAATTTTTCCATTTTTTTTTTTAAAATTGTTATTTTGAAGTACTGGTAGTTTTAAATTATTTTCAATGATGTACATTTAAAAAATAATTTTTTTTTTTTTTTTTTTTAAACACATTTTAAAATAACCCGATCCTCAATTGTATTTTAGGGAATATTATTTGCATGTTTTATTGCTCCTGAGTGGTTGTGTATCAAAATCTATCACCAAAAAAAAAAAATTTAAACCACACTGAGGTATTTATTATAATTCCTGTTCCAATTGGTTTTAACATGTAAATTATACTCTTGTAAATATGGACCAACATTTTAAATTGGTAACCTGTGTAAAAGTAACATTTACTTTCATTAAGAAATGGCATTTTCCAAGCGTATCGACAACTTAGTATAGGCCTACATAATTTAGGTTTGTAATAAATTTATGGAAATATATTTTTTGGGGAGTTTTCACAATTTGATGTGGAATAAAGATTCAAGAGGTTTTTCTTTATCCATGTGTTAATTCTTTTTAATAAACTTTTTTTTTGTTGTTTTTTTAGATCTGAAGTTGAACATAACTTTTTTCTTTAATTGTCATTTTTAAGAAGTAATTTATTTGATCCGTTCAAAGATTTTAATGGCATAAATATTATAAAAATACAAAATGTGCTGAAATAAATAAATGAGGGGGTTGTTGTTTTTTTTTAATCAAGACATTCATAAGGGCTTAATGAATAAAGCACTGATTTACTGTAGTCTCGATCTCAAATGCCTTAAATTACATTTGATGTATTGCCTGTTGATTGATAGTTGTGAATAGAACACATTATTTAATTAATAAATGTTCGACTGAATAAAGGATGATTGTTTGTTCTCATGTGTTAGTCTTCTGCATACCTGGGTCAAGCTCGAAAGCGGGTTTCGAGAGTGGGGGTGGAATGGTGGAGCCAGCTATACATAATATATAAATATATTTATATATTTTTTAAAAAATCATAATTAATTGGGGATTTTCCATTCATCAAACAAACGAAAATTCAACAACTATAAAGATACCCAAGCAAGATCACTGTAAAAAATAATAGCATCAAAATAATAATCCGGGGTTGTCGAGCTACTATTGATGGGGGGGGGGGGGATGTTATTATAGTTTTAGTTTTTGCTTTTTTTAAGTGAAAACGTAACCGTTAATATGTGACATCTTAGAAATGTTGAACAAGGTTCCTAGAACTACTAGCCTAACCCGAACAATGTCTGAAATTTAGGAAAGAATGATGAGAGAGAAGGAGCTTGTGCTTATTTTCCTAAAGGCATATTTTGTTGAATATTTTTTTGGACCCCCTGCCGACACCACGACATTTATTTTATCTCTGCTTGAAAAAAAAAATCAATAGGCCTACTGAGTTCAACCAGGAATATACTAATGTTAGTTATTTGTGTCTGCATGTTCCGTTACCCACCGTGTAGTCTATTATTCAGCTCAGTTCAGTGATATGCAAACGTTGTTTTAATATATTTTTTTACAACATGTGCTGAGATATTAGCCTAGACCAGTTCTTTTTTTCCGCATAAGCCATATTATGGGGGCAGGGGCGTCGTTTCAGGTTTTTTTCAGGGGGGGGGGGGGCAAAATTCAAATTTCAGGTTTTTTTCAGGGGGGGGGGGGCAAAAATCAAAACTTTGTCGGCTTGTAAGTTGTTTATTACTGGAGGCGCCACAGTACATAGCAATTTAACTAAAACATGCACATTCAGGAAGGGGGTGGGTGGGTGGCAAATGCCCCACCCTGCCCTACTCAAATGACGTCCCTGGCCCCAGGGGTCCACATTGATCCGTATTTCTACCAACTGGCGACCAGGAAAGATTTGCAGAAAAAACGAGGAATATTTCTCTATAGAAGATAGCAGTTTAAAACAAAATAAAAATTAATTAACTAGGTAAAAGCCCGACCGAAAAATGGCGCCTAAATGGCGTAAAAATTCGCATCTACTAAAGTTACTTGACAAAACGTGTATTCAAGTAACGCACTTTATAAGAATCCCAGTTAGTGCACCCCAATGTGTGCTACCGCCCCTGAGCTATATTAATATTCAAATGTCCTAACCCCTTTTTACGCCGCAGATTGGTAACATCATACATACGTTGAGACTATTTCCGGTCAACCAAAAGAAAATATTACGCACCAACATTTTCCACGCTGTGGAACTCACCACTGCCCGCAATACATTCCTTCACACAGAGACACAGAGGGGCTACACTGCGGTGGAGCAGTCAGGGTAAATGTCACCCGGGGTGGATCGAACTTTTTGCCGCCCAAGTCCCCAAAAATACCCCTCCAAGTGGCCGAAAGTGCTGCTCCTCAATATAAGGAAAAGAGTGCCTCACGGAGCGGACCACCCCCCCCCTTCCACGTCCACACACCCCCCCCCCGTCTCCTACGCCACGGCCACAGAGGTAAATAAGATGTTTATGTGGGCCTGGAGCTTAAAGGGGTGGAGAATCCCTGACCTAGACAATATTGCGGACCCCCCCCCCCCTTCCCCGTCCACACACCCCCCCCCCCGTCTCCTACGCCACGGCCACAGAGGTAAATAAGATGTTTATGTGGGCCTGGAGCTTAAAGGGGTGGAGAATCCCTGACCTAGACAATATGTAGTGAAAACAGACAGAATAGATTAATAGTGTTTGGGATACGTGCGGGGCGTACAGAGAGTCTGATCTGGACATTTATATGACTCATTCGGAGTTACCTTTTATCAATATTCACCCTCCTGGCACGCAAACGGTTTATCAGTTTCTCGTGATTGATAGGGGACGTTTGTTGACCGAGTAGACGGAGGCAGATTGTGAGGCTTCTATTCAATGGTGGTTTGGACAAGTGGCTCGAGATAGTTGTTGACCGAGTATGCGGAGGCAGATCGTGAGGCTTCTATTCAATGGTGGTTTGGGCAAGTGGCTCTAGACATTTGCTGACCGAGTGCGCAGAGGCAGATCGTGAGGCTTCTATTCAATGGTGGTTTGGGGGAAGTGGCTCTAGATATTTGTTGACCGAGTGCGCAGAGGCAGATCGTGAGGCTTCCATTCAATGGTGGTTTGGGGGAAGTGGCTCTAGATATTTGTTGACCGAGTGCGCAGAGGCAGATCGTGAGGCTTCTATTCAATGGTGGTTTGGGCAAGTGGCTCTAGACATTTGTTGACCGAGTGCGCGGAGGCAGATCGTGAGGCTTCTATTCAATGGTGGTTTTGGGGAAGTGGCTCTAGATATTTGTTGACCGAGTGCGCAGAGGCAGATTGTGAGGCTTCTCTTCAATGGTGGTTTGGGTAAGTGGCTCTAGACATTTGTTGACCAAGTGCGCGGAGGCAGATCGTGAGGCTTCTATTCAATGGTGGTTTGGGCAAGTGGCTCTAGACATTTGTTGACCGATTGCACAGAGGCAGATCGTGAGGCTTCTATTCAATGGTGGTTTGGGCAAGTTGCTCTAGACTCAGTGGGTGGTATAATAATAATAAATTTTATTTGAAAAACACGCTTCATCCCCAAAGGCTCGAAGCACGGTACAAAGTCAACCGTGTTTAAAAATCTATAATTTACCACATTTAAAACAAACGCAACACTACAAAAACTAATTACAAGCAAACCAAGTCAAAGTCTTTCTACCCATTTCAACCACAAGCAACACAGCCAATATGCATTAACTGGAAAATGTGGTAGACAACATCATCCCAGGTGTTTGCGAAATAGATGTGTCTTTAAATCGGTTTTAAAGGACTCCACTGTCTGGTTGTTTCTGAGAGCGACAGGAAGGGCGTTCCAAATTGTATTAGGGGCGGGACACAGAAAACATTTAAAGTTTCACCCCCTTGTTGATTTTCCGGAAACAAAAATTGAAGTCGATGTGAAAATGTCTGCTCTCTGCCATTCCCTTCCTTTAGGTAAATGTTTTCATTTTCTCCTGGACTTCCACAGGCGTGTTTAGAGACCTATGACCTTCCACTGGCGTATTTAGAGACATATGACTTTCCATTCTTGTTCCCCTCTATCTTTGTTGCCAATGATTAAGTTAAGAAATATATGCCGTTGAAAAAAAAAATTGTTGTCAGGTTTCTATAGATACAATGATCTGATCCTTATTTTTACTTTTTTCCTTTCACACCCCCCCCCTTTTTTTTCCCCTTCTCTATGTCTCTTCACCCTCCCCCCCCGCTGTCTGTCTTTCTGTCTCAAACTGTAAAATAAATATACGAAGCAATACAAAATGTCAAATATCCGTACAATAATGTTTCTATGACAATAGTCACATCCAGTCACTATGTCATATGCCATATGTTCAAGTTCTTGTACATATTATATTAAAACGCTATTTTATTAGTTATAGGCCTCCCGTACCGTTGCGAACCGACTGAAATCCCTTACTGGCACTGCAGACGACTTCTTTAATGAAATCTTTGGTTTCAAAAAAATAATTAAGGTCTACAGCAGGGGTCGGCAACCTACGGCACGCGTTCCACACTCGGCACGCATAACAAATTTCATTGACTTCTTTAATAAAATCTTTGGTTTCAAAAAAATAATTAAAGTCTACAGCAGGGGTCGGCAACCTACGGCACGCGTTCCACACTCGGCACGCATAGCAAATTTCATTGACACCTGGAGGACCAAAATTTAAAAAAAAAAAATAGATAAATGACTAAAATAATGCTTTTTAAATTTTAGACTTTTAAGCTATCGGCACGTTGAATGAATTAGAAGTCTTACTTTGGCAAGCTGGTACCAAAAGTTTTCCGAAGCTATACTCTAGGCTCTAGGTCAGGCCTGCACAACATACGGCCGGGTGGCGGCCCGCCAGCTCCAATTGGCGGCCCACGAAGTAATGAAATATTCTTTATCGTTATTATTTTCCACGTTTTTCATAAAGTATTACGGCGCGCTTTACATTTTGAGTTGTGCAGGCCAGCAGCTCTAGGTAATTGTCATTGACATTGGAAGGAGGGCGTGGAGGGAGGCAGTCCGCCCTAGGCATTATTTTTTTCTGTATGTGTAGGGGCGGCAATTTCGGTGAGCTGCGAGGTTGTTGTTGTTTCGTAGAGGGGGCGGCAAAAATCTTAATCTTCCCATGGCGGCATTAACCCCATCTACGCTACTGTCTAAAAATTAATAAAAAATAATAAATAGTATGAAAGAGAATTTTAACATATTGTTAATTGGCATCTTCGTACCAAATTTTAAATCGAATGACAAAAAGGCTAATTGATCCTCAGTTATTTGTAAAACTTCAGCAAAAATGTTATCAAGTCTTGAACAACTAATACAATTAATGTTTAATTCATGAACATCCAAAACTTGATACAAATTTAGGTACACCTAGTTTATAAATGTTGATTTATGCTGCTTGGGCGCCCGCACCCCGACACACACACACACAAAAGACACCCCCCATAACATCAATAATTTTCAATAAAAAAATTGAGCCTCTTTTGGACTCGGTGAATAAATGAGCAATCCTTATATCTTCTATACATTAAAAAACACATGATGTTTTAAACAAAGGTTTTTAAAAATTGTTTTCTGGTTAATTTATTTAAAATTGAATAACCAAACTATTCGTTATAGGTATAATTATGTACTCTTCTTGAAAAAAAATAGCAATCATACATTAATTAATGTATTTTAATCATAGCCATTAATTATTCTAAATAACAAAATTTAATTTAACAAAGTTATAGTCGATGTTGATTCTTAATTTTACTCATTAAGAAAGAAAAAACCAAAATCTTCACGGGTAACATATTTTGTTTCTTCTTAATTTTACTTACTGAAATAATTTTAATTAGATAAAAATTTGCAGTACAGACTATCTCTTGGCGTTCCTTGTAAACCTTTATAAACAAACACAACTGATGTATCGGCTTAAAACCTTACTAAACTTACCGAAAAGACAAAAGGCAAGGATTGCAGGACCCAAACGATGGCCTAGCTCGAAAGAAGTTGGCTTCAAAATTGAGAGGTAAGTAGGAAATTCAATTAAAAGATCTTCAATATTTTACATTTTATGCATCCTAAACTATTATTATTATTTTATATTATATTGAAATGGGTAGAAAGACTTTGACATTGTATGCTTGTAATTAGTTTTTGTAGTGTTGCGTTTGTTTTAAATGTGGTAAATTATCGATTTTTTTTTCTTGTACCGCGCTTCGAGCCTTTGGGGATGAAGCGTGCTTTTGAAATACACTTTAGTATTATTATTATTATTATTTCCCGGGGCCTGAAGTATCTCAGGGTCCATGGACATAATAGAAAGCGGGGAGAATATACATTTCACTTAAAATGCCTTTGTGCATTTTATTTGTTACCTCCCATGAGCAATGTCTACGCGTCAGATCACATGATCAATGAAAGCGGAAGACATTTTGTCGGCTTGGAAAACAGGCCGTATCAAAATATTGTTTGGAGGCCAGAGGATTTTATCCTGTAATTTTTGTGATGCAGTACTTATCTTAAGCTGTTAATATGGCACTTAAGAAAGTTAAAGGGACTCTTGAGCGAGTTCTTGATAAAAACTTGCAAGATCTTGTGAGAGGCATACGGAATCACAAGGAAAATGAGGTTAATATGAATGAATACATTTTTAAGTAGTCTTCATCCTATTATCGACAATAGGTTTCTTGTCTTACAGAAGACATGATTTTAACTTAGGCTACAGGTGACGCCCCCGAATTAGGAAAGTGAAAAGGGGTGATACATATTTAAATTCCTGTGATTATTCATAGCAAAGTACCGGGAGAATACCTATTATTTAAAACAATGAACTGGTTAATTTTTATATTTTTAGAAAACAAACTTAACAGAGAAAAGAACTTAACTAAAAAAAAAAAAAAGTTGATATTTTTGCCTACAAAATCTAATAAATAGTTCAAAGATTAGCCTACTAATGCTAATACTTAATTGCCTCTAACCTTCCAACCCCCAGTGCATGATACCCTCTCATAATAGCCCTTGCAACCAGTGAAATATCCTCATCAACACCAGGCACAGAAACATAGTATAGGAGCCAAAATGATCAATAAATTGATCGTGGGCCCTTCATTCTTAATATATACAGATGACTTAGAAGAAGAAGAATTACTAGATTAGATAGCCTACCACTACTGCTAGTATATATTAGTATTGCTTTATCTAAAAAAAACTTGTGTAGTAAACTAAGTAAGTAACTTGATATGACATGATCATGAACTAAATCGACTAAATGAAAATGATATGCAAGTACTAGTGACTAGTGTATGACTAACTTAGGGCTTAGGGAGTATGAAAAATGATTATCATTGAATTGCATAGCCTATATAATGAATTGAATATAATCCATTTGATACTACCAGTAGACATTTACATTACATTTATACTAACCTTGGTAGTTAAGTTATTATAGTTATATTATATTATTGTAGTAAGTTAGTCCTACTAAACTTTACTAGTACTTAGTTTAGTCTATGACTGGAATACTTAAGTAGTAATGAGGCCTATGTACTAGGACTAGTAAGCCTAAATTATAATAGCATGCTAATAAACCAAGGCTATAACTAGGCCTACTTCTAGGCCTAAGTGGTAAGTACTACTTATTGTACTACACAAATTAACAATTACTTAAATTTAAGTTTAACCTTTATTGTCTATTGAAACTCATAAAAAATGTGTGGTGATAAATGGATGGTTGGGAAACTGATCTCTAACTTTCTATGTCCCCTTAAAAGTGAGTAAAAATGTGTAGGCACTAATTATACTGTTTACACTGTTGTTAGCAGTGACTGATACATAGACACGGGTATAGTTATGCAAATACTACTTTTTTTAGGCATAATTTATTTCATAAAAATGATTTTGATGGTGCATCTTTCTTCATCCTTGTCCATGTTAGGTTTATAGCTGCATTTATTTTTCTAACTTTTTTCAAAATAACATATTCATTCAATTTCCTCTGTTTAAGAACTAACTACACCAGGTGATTATTCTAATACTAATACTGGCAAATATCATATTGTTCTTTAAAAAAATGCAAAATGATAACAAATATAAAAAAATTGTTAAGTTAGTATAAGTGGATTAATGGTTAGAAGATAATACAAATTTGAAACCAATGTAGATTAGGGGCGTAGTAAATAAAATTATATTTAGAATGAAATATTTATATCTTTGAGTTACGCAAAATAAGAGGAATTAGCCTCTAAGCTAATTTTTTTTATCACCGAAGACAGAATAGTTAAGACTTGGGCTTTTTAAAAACATTCTTATGAGCAAACATAAATTTTTAAATTTCTTGCTGCCATCAAGTATGGAGTATGGTCAATATGAATTAAACTTTGAATAGACCTTTCCAGGGCTTCCTACATTGCAAAAAAACTCTGTACAATAGAATTTATATTTTGTAACGTGGACTAAACATCTTTATTTGTGTTTAACTCTTTGTTACATCATTGTGCAACACCAAGAAGAATGTAATATTCTGCTTGTACTACAGTTTGAGATTTTTATTTGACGTTGGGTACGTGCCAGATAAGACCATGCATTTGATTTGTTTTATCTGTTTTAAGAATTTTAAGGATTTAAGCTATGAGACAAAACGTTAGACAATTTTATTATTATACTTCACTGTCTCAATTTTTAAATGATTTAATATTATTATTAATATTTTTAATACTATTTTTTGCAGAGCAAATATATTGCAGAATGCATTGATGAAATAAAGCAGGAACTAAAGCAGGAGAATTTAGCAATAAAAGCCAATGCTGTCAATAAACTTACTTATGTAAGTTACTATTTATTTTAATATGTAGATAAACATATTTTCAAATAAATGTTCAACTATTAAGTTATTATAATTGTAAATAAGTGTTTTTCTAACAAGGTATTTAGAATATTTGTATTACTCATTAAAGTTTTAATGAAGAGTTTTTTTGACCGCATATTTTACTTATTTTTATTATCTGCTTCTTATTTAATCTTTAGTACTGATTTTGCTCAACTAATATTTTATGTCTCTTACTCTTAGCTTCAAATGTTGGGATATGACATAAGCTGGGCAGCCTTCAATGTAATTGAGGTTATGAGCTCAACAAAGTTTACTTTTAAGGTAAAACACAGAAGAGTCTATGTTATAATTTAATCTGTTACAATTGGAGAGTATTGGCAGGTATATAATTGTTATACGCAGCAGAATATATACAAGTATTTAGTTGCTTTTTTTTTTACTTCATAACAGAGTACCCTATGGCTCTGTACTAAGTATTTTATGGGAGTGAGCTCATTTCATTTTGTTTTTACTGCATGTTTTTAAGGGAGATTAAGTTTTATTAAATATAATGTAGTCAGAGGGATGATTCATTTATACCTCTATTAGATATTCAAAATTAACATGAAAATTTTACTTTAAAATATTAGTTTTACAAATATTTTTTTTATAATCGTATAAATTCCTTTTACCGTTTTTTTTGTCCTGACTGTTAACAGCGGATAGGATATTTGGCTGCAGCGCAATCATTCCATGAAGGTACTGATGTCCTTATGCTTACGACTAACATGATCAGAAAAGTAAGAAACTTTAAATTTTGTTTCTAAAATTTCTGTACCGAAACGTTCTTGGATGTAATTTTTTAATGTGAATTTTTTTTTTTTTTTTTTGGTGAAACAAAATGTGAATTTATGTTAGCAAGTGTCAAGCTTACTCTGCCCATGCTAACTCTACTTTTTGGTTCAATAAGGTTTTTAAACAATTTCAATTATTACATATTGTGCTGAATTTTTACTAGTTCTTTTTATTTAATGATTTCAAGAAACCTTATTGGTTGTTTAAACTCACTATGTCTTCTTAATGTTCCTTCTCTGTTTAAAACAGCTCTTGATGTTCATAGGAGATTTATTACTCAATTATAAGACAGCAGATTTTATTTTAAATACAAAACTTAATTCTTCTACTTTTGTTTTTATTACATAAGGAATTGGTAAGTTGCTCAAATGGGACTGTGGTGATTCATTTGTCAGCATCTCTAACAATCAGGTTTCTTGGAAACTTGTTAATACACATTCCAAGCATGCCAACTAAGCCAGTAGCATGTCTTTCTAATGGCAATTTTCTTAAAATAAAACAATTTTTTTAATACCATCAGAAGCTTATTTTATTATTTTTTTTTTACAAATCAGAGTTAAATAAATGAATGTTTATATTTGAAGTATATAAATTATTTTCTCAGTGTATTTATGTTTAATTTGTAGCAAGTTTCGACACAATTAATTGATCTAGGGGCAATATGATTTATTAGAGGTGGGAGCAAAATATCAAAATGGCTTAATGATAGGGTTCTGTAGTTTAAATAAAGACAGCAATTACAAATTATTGATAAATAAAAACAAATTTGTACTTAGCAATTAGAAGAAACAAGAAGACAGGTGAGCCATCTTTAGTGGTTATCCACTTTTGGCTTTTAACTTTAAGATGGTAATGGAACATTCTTTTAAATGTAGATCGGTCTAGGCTGTAATTACTTTGCCCTTCCATCTTTTTTATGAATATTCTTAATTTTAAAAAGTCATTCTAATTAAATATAGGCTAAATCATATTTATTACATCCTGTTGTAAAATTGCCTATTTCATGAAATTGACAGAAACATGTCCAGTTCATGAAGTGGACAGCAATAAAAACTGCCCATTCCATGAACTGTCCTGTTGAAAGAATAAGGATATTTCTGTATTTAAGATTGTTACTATTTTAGATGCTGTTATTTACTTAAATTGAATGTCACGGCAAATAATTGTAAATTGTTATTTAATTACATGCTTCAAATTTGGTTTATGATCTATTAAATTTTTAGAACTTACTTACATTATATATTATTAATTTAAGGTGTCATTTGTTTTCTATTTGTTATCCAATGATGGGAGTCATGGAAAAACTTTCATAGTTAAAATGTGTTTTTTTGCTTTCAATTTTGCCCAATAATTTTCCTTGTTTGCTGAGATATAGACTTAGGATATAGTAATAGTTTTTCCAGCATTGTCTGCCAAATTTTTAATCTTTTTTTTCAAGGTTCTTTTTGAAAAGTGTCCACAAAGTCTTCCTTGCTTTCCCTTCTTCTTGTACATTTTGAGGGCCCACCATCAATGTATTGATCATTCTGGTTCCTATTTTTGTAGAGGGGGTTTGTGTTTCTATGCATGGTTTTGAAGAGGATACTTCACTGGTTGCAAGAGCTACTCGGCGATGATATTAGCAACTTGGGGGTTGGAAGGCAGGAGGCAATCGACGTAAATGTGTCAAGTGTTGTCGCCTCAACTGTTCCCATTGGAAGCTTGTTCCAGTCCCTGATTGTCTTTTGCAGGAATGAGCAGTTCATTTACTGCGTTCTTGCTATTATGAGCCAGAACTGCCTGTCATGGCCCCGACACTGTATAGTGGGGGAGAGGCACGAGTTTCTGTTTAATGCTTGAGCAGTGGACCAGCCAATTTTTTTATCTTGAACATCATGGCGGGACTGGATAATCATCACCCTTCCTTCAATGGTTACCAGCCGTGTTTCCAGCATGCTGCCAGCACTTGAGGTGTTCCTGTTGCGGTTCAAGACAAAGCATGCTGCCAATTGCTGGACCGCCTCCAACCTGTCTATGCTCTACTGGGTGAATGGTTCCAGACTGAAGATGGATCCTTAAATTTCGCCTTAGGAACCCTCAGGCCTTATTTTCCTGGTGGCAAAAATTGTAAATGTGCTCGTCCCAGGGACCTCTCTTTGAATGGTAACACAGAGGAAACTGTCTCAAGAATATGGCCATGCAGTTCGTAAGGGTGGTGTAGAGGGGTTCTTCTTCTGGAGACTAACAAGGTCTGGCACTGGGCAGGATAAAAATCCATGTCCCAGCTGATCTCCCACTCGGCTAACCAATGGAGGTCCTGTTGTAGCTGGTACTGGTCAGTACTATTGTTGATCGTCCTGTACACCGCTGTGTCATCTGTGAACAGGCTTGCTTGGGAGTTCAACTTCTTGTGCAGATCATTGGTGTATGCTAAGAACAAACAGGGGCCTAGTACAGGGGGGGGGGGGGGGGGACAACGACACCCTGACTTAACATTGACAAAGGAGGAGCTTGTGCTGTCTACCACTATGGCCTGGCATCAGTACCAATGAAAAACCTGTTTGCTGTTACGATTTCGGTGTACAATGTGTGATTTTGAGATGTCTTTTACGAGTAGTAACTAAAAAGTACATCTTCGGTTGTTAGTTTTAACTAGCATTAGCATTCTACATTCAGCAGTGAATGGATCCAGAAGTACGATTGGTTTGGGACCATCTATAATTATATTACATTTGCCCTTAGGGGGAAATGGAATGGTGTTGATTTAGGAGATTTTGTGTAATAGTGGGGGAAGGGGGTCTAAATATTTAAGAATATAAAATTAACTTGCCACATTTTTGTATGATAGTTGTGGGGGGGGGGGGTCTCGGCTAAGAATATGAAAGTTATTATGAAATTCTACAATATTGATCCAAAAATAGCAATTTATGGCATTTTTTTGTAGGAATTATTACCATGTATTTTCACAAATGAACTTGCTATATACACTCAGATAGAAGTCAGTAGTAGAGGTATTGCCGCAATATATAGTCCAACTTATGTTCAACATGCATGTGACATATATTTTGTTGGGCTACGCCAGTGGTTCTAAAAAATTTTGTTTCCCAGTGCCTATGCCAAATTATGTGTTCACCATGCTCCATGTGTTAAATTGTAACAAGTACATGTCCAAATAGCGCATACATAGAAAAATGTACACCCCCTTGGCAGACCAATAAAAGGACTATTGTTAGCGCCCCTTTTCTTTCTAAGTAAATGTGATTTTATAGTTTAATTCACTATTATGGTCCTTTCTAAAGCATTTTGGCGCCTGTTGCTCTTCATCCCATTCTCATGGCCCTGCCCGGGCTTTATGACGTAATTTTGTGACAATTATTTCTTATGGCTGAACTGCGACTGGCAAGTGCTGAAATGGAGAAAACTAGAGAATGCATTCTCAACAATTCCGCACAGCAATATTAGATATTGTCAAATTTTATAGGATCTGAGAGGGCCTTTGAAATCTATTTTAGATCACGCTTAACAGCTGTATTATAAGAGTGTTGGAATACGATAAAGCTTTAAAGTGGATTAATTAGACACAAACAATTTGTGTAAATAAAACAATATATGTTAGCTTTAAAGATTATACAAAATACAAATGTGGATGTTTCGGCAAGTGCCTTCATCAGTACAGTTTTAAAAAATCCGACAAAAAACATTTATACGAGTATTAATTAAATTTACATAATATATATATATATATAAATGTATCCTACCTAAAAATAGAGAGAAAAGAAAAAGAGTTTGTGTTTAATTGTTTAAAACCGCTGCATGATTTTTAATACCCCCTCTTCCTTTCACCCATTTACAGCTTGTGGTAGTTATCAGACTGTAATATGTTAACGGGAAATAGGCATAATGGATAATGATTCTTATTTATTTTAATAAAGCATATTTTCCTAAAAAATAAATCTCAAGTTACCTGGTAGGATTTATGATTAAATGATGCCCTAATTTGTTAATTAATTATTATCTCAATAAATTTATTTTATGCTGATCTGACTTCGAGTTTGAACCACATTAAATTTCACCAGTAACTTTATTTTACCAGTGACAGACTGGGCTAATGTGACCTGCATGTTCACCTAAATATTAATTGAGATCTATAGCAGATGCTCACCTGCAAAACAAAGTGATAGCAATATAATAATCAGTCATCTACATTTGAAAGTTACCTTTTTTGACACAAGCTTAACTGGATTCCACTAGACACCCAATGCGAGTAGTTATTAAATACATTATATATACAGTATGTTTATTTATTTACTATCAAGGTATTTTATTGTACGATTTTGAGATGATGTACGATTTTTGGAGTTCAAGGGTAAACAGATTTGCCATGATCTTTAAAAGTTTTTTTGTTGGAAAATATTTAATGTCTGGGCGGTTATTCTTTGTGACAACTCAAAGTCTGTGAGGCTTAAATAGCATGATGAAGTGGGGATGATAAAGCTGAAACTTAGGTCCCCAAGTTAAATTTTGATTCCTGATTTTAAAAAAAAAACTTTTTGCATGAATTTTGAAGATTGTTTAAGTTAAAGGCCTGCTTCAGATAAATAAAAGGCATAAGGAGATCCAATGTACACATTCTCACTGTCATTTATGAAATTTTTCTTTGTCTAAGTGTTTCAGGTTGTTTTTTTAGCAGTACTTGGTAACTTAGCATTATTACTAGGGCAAAGATTTTTATCATTAAATAAAATAACGTATTTTGGAAATGATCATTATAAAATAGGGGACGATGGGGGGAAAAAAACGTAGCTGCAAATGTGTAGTAGAAATTCTTTTTATAATACAAGGAGAAGAAAAATGAGAAGGAGAATAAAAAAATCAAAACAAGGAATTTCCTTATGTTAAAGTTTACTTCAAATGTTCCATGTCAGTGATGAGACAGAAGGATATAGCTCAAGATGAGCTGAATATGAACACCATTTAAATATAACTTGATTGAATAAAGGGTTAAGAGGATACAGTGAAAATGAATTATTTCACTAATGACACCACACACACATTATTGACATACTATTATTGTTATTTGATATATCAACAGTGCATTTTGATGTGACTATAATTTAATGAAGTGTATTGCAAAATTTCGCTTATTCATGACATGGGCAATTTTGTTTTTCGGGTGTGTCATCTTTATTAAAATTGAAACAAAAATATGTTAAACTCATGGAGAGGTGACTTTAATGTTATACTTTTATGAAATAAATATCTTTTGAGATACTTGATAACATTGCCCCAATAATTGCTAGGCATAGAAACAAGGTGTGTTGTTGGTCAGGGTTCTGACATTCCGATAATGTATAGTACCAAATGATGTTTTTTTCCACAAATGGCTCTTCAGTTAAACATAGACACAGATAAATTCTTTTCTTCTGTTACTTAGCAGAATATCACATACACAAGACATTTTACATTTTTGTGTCATTTGAACATTTTATTTTTAAACTTCTTTGATATGTAATTTCTTTGTCAATTCATTTTAAAAGTTGCCTGCTAAAATGTTATGTATTCCCCTTTTGCACACATTTTAATTACTTTAATACCTTGTTTTTAATTACATTATATTAAGATTCACTATGCTATATTTTTCTCTGCCCTATGATTTAATATCAAACTCTTTTTTTAGCCCACCATAATTGTTTTTCCCTCTTCATTTGTAAATAAAATAGTCCAGCCCTTTTATAACATTCGACTGTTTAAAACAAGTAAATTTAGATATTAATTTATTGTTACTAAAAAGATTTGCACTGTCTTTGTATCCAATATCTGGGCATGTTAAATAGATTGACGTTGATTTAATCTATTTAAAGCAATCAAATTTTTCCACCTTAACACAGGTTCTTAATTACAAAAGTAAATGACCTATTTTCCCTGCTTCACTTGTTTACTAACATAAAGTTATCTGTTGCTTTGATTATGAGATTGTTATTATGAGATAGCATGATGACTGTGTTAATTGCTGTATGCCTAGTGTCAGCACCAGACTGTATTGCCTGGTCTGGGTTCAGAACAAGATAACTGTGTAATACTTAGCTTATAGCTTTGCACTTCATTCACTTTTATAAAAAAAAAAAAAAATTCGTAAGCCCAAATAAGAACACATTAAAAGTTAAAAATCCAAGAAGCATTGTAAAAAATATCATTAAATTATGGTGTAGAAAGATATAAATAATAATCAAGACTTAAAAACAATGAAACGTCCACTTCTATCTTGGGACACTTCTTCTACGGTAGAGACACTGATGCAATTTTAAATACAATTTTTGAGCTTTTGGGCTGATTTTAACAATAAGAATGAGTTTTTGAAAACTTGCAGGTCTATTCATCATGAAACCCTTGGTATTGGGATTTAGCACCAATTTTTAAAAGATACTTTCCATTATCATTTTAAATAAAATTTTATTTATTAAGAAAGCAAATTTAGCATCCCATCACAAAATTCCTGCTTAACATGAATAATTAAATAGAAAAAAACAACTGAAAAAACAATTCATAAATTAAGTCTTTTAAAATGATTTTTATCTATTAAAATTTTTCTTAAATAGCTATTTGATTTTTAGTTAATAATTTGTTTACAAATTTTCTTATCAAATGTAAAAATTTTAGTTTTGTTGGCTTTCTTTTTCTCCAGGATATGAGTAGCCAAAACATGTATGATTCTGGTGTTGCTCTTAATGGCCTGTCATGTTTTATCACCCCTGATCTTGCCAGAGACTTGGCAAATGACATTATGACCCTGGTGAGCAGAGAAGAATAGTTTAAGAGTGGTTTTGTCTAAATTATGCACATTCACAAGTTCTTTTCATGTTACCCCTAGAGGACTTGAAGGCTAAATTGTCTTTTAAAAGAAAGGTAGTTCTATATGTGATAAAATTCATTTTGATACAAGTTTGTTTTTTTATAAAAAATCTGTTATATCCTTAAAGTTATCATGTCTAATTTGATTTTCAGATGACCTCTTCCAGACCCTATCTTAGAAAGAAAGCTGTCCTGATTATGTATAAAGTGTTCTTGAAGTTCCCAGAAGCTTTGCGCCCCGCATTTCCAAGACTGAAAGAAAAATTGGAAGATCCAGATCCAGGTAAATGTCTCAGTAGTAGTATACAGTCTTAAGTTTAACTGCGGCACATTTGTACACATAAACCTTAGATTCATGAAAAGTTCTTCTAATGCCAATGGAGCTCCATGTTGTATCATGTGTTCACTTGTTTAATGCTTGAAAAACAATTGTATTATTTTATAATTTAACTTAATTTCTTGAATTCCCCAGTTGTTTGTAGCAAGTAATTATATTAGAAAAAAACTTTTTGTGACTTTTTATTTCTTTCTTTTAGAAAATTTTTCTGCTCCACACTAATTTTTGTTTAAAAAAATTGTATTAATAAAAAATTATTGTATTACTTCAGGAGTGCAGTCAGCAGCTGTTAATGTTATCTGTGAATTAGCCCGTAAAAACCCACAGAACTATCTGTCCTTGGCACCACTCTTCTTTAAACTAATGACCACATCCACTAACAACTGGGTTCTTATCAAAATCATAAAGCTGGTGAGATTTTGTCTATTTTTTTATCGTGGTCTTTATTAATCATAACTGTAAACTTATTTATGTTGGTTTGACATTTTAGATACATTCAGAAAAGTCATAAGAAAGACTGCATTATTTAAATAGCAATACATATGATGGAGTAAGATTGTGAGTTAAAATGACATTATATTTTCATGAAAGCTATTCATTGCACCAACGGTTTTGTTAAAAATATAACTCAGTTATTTTCTTTACATGCAGTTCAGTGCATTAACACCATTAGAGCCTCGGTTAGGAAAGAAACTCATAGAGCCACTGACAAACCTCATTCATAGGTAAGCTAGAATTGATTATATTTTTTATCTTTTATAATTATCTTTCACTTTAACCTGTATTTTTTTTTTTAAACTCTTCATAACTCTTTTATAAAGAGCAGCTATTTATATGCGCAAGCAAGTTATTTTAGCTCATAAAATTTTGTATTATTTATTTTTTAAAGTATGCTACATTTATTTCATCGTACAATTTGTTGAAAAATATATTTTTAACAAAAATTAAAAGATTTTTTAATAATTTTGATTTTTTTGCGAGTTTACGATTCACGTAACATGCCAAAGCGGGAGTCGCCATCTTAGGAAAATTTGTGCAAGACGCTTTTTGACTCCGCAGCACAAAATCTTGAATAATGAATATTACTGATGAAAATATCAATCACCTTTTAACTGAATCTTCCGGGAAAGGTAATTGGGAACCTGAATCAAGTGATTCTGATTCAGATTATGAGTAGAATCTTCTTTTGCAGCTAATTATAGTTGTCTACACTAGAAGGTTAGTAATCGAGTGTTTCGTCATTCTAAATGTTTAAATTTTTGTTTTTAAGCATACTGAAATATTTATTAGCCATTTTTAACGGAATGGACGTAAATAAAATAATTTTATATGTTTATATTTTATTACATAGATAATTTGAGAAGTCATTTTTAGAAAATGTTGTTAAAGAATTTAAACGATACAATTGGCACTGCTTATTATGATATGAAATTTGACATCTATGTCATGTGTGTTGTAAAAATTTAATTCTTTGACGTTAAATTTTATAGTCAAATGGTTTTTAGACAGCATTGAAAATATTAAAAACTGGAAATTTAAGTAAATTACATATTTTATCATTTCATCCTTAAAAGTAGCATATAGGTCTATAATAGTTTTTCTTTTACATTCACAGGGTAAACTCATATAATGTTCAAGTTGATGACCCACCAGATCCCACACCTATGTTTCTCCGAGCCAGCAAGCCAGGCTTACATCTGAGGGAAGAAATGTCAACATGAATACAGTGAGCCAGTTTCGTCATCCTAAAGGTTTTATAGATATTTTTTCACGCTGGATTTGGTTGAAACATTTTTATAATAAACCAGCTATTCAACTACCATGGGACCTTCTAAACCTTCTATCAACAGAGGTTGGTTGATATTTCAACAGATATCAGATGAATTTTACAAATTTCTAGGACCACTAATGTGCATGGCAACTGTACAGGTCCCCAGTGTACAAAAATACTCATCAACTTCAACAATCTTTCATTTTTACCATGACTTTTCGGCTAATGCCTTATTCCCAAAAACAGATTTATTCAAATTATGACATCCTTCAAAGTTTCTAATACTGAAACAAAATAAGGAAAAACAGTCCAAAGTGAATTGGTTGTCTGGCTTTAGCAGAAGAAATTGAAAAAAACAACAAAGCAGTGTGATGCGCGGTGGATAAGAGTTAATGTTCAGTGAAGAGAAAATAAAACAGTCTCACTTATTTCAAATAATATGTAAGCAAATGTTTTTTTTGTTGGTTTTTTGTGAGTGAACAGAACCAAAACTGATGGTGTATTTAGGCAATTATTGGTGAGAAAACAAATATTGTCAAATAATATTTTATCATACAATTCATTCATGTGTAGTGTTGATCGGATATGTCACCCCAAGTAAAGAGAAAAGCACCGGAGAAACCATTTTTTCCATTTTGTTGATATTGCCATCAATAATCTCTTCAGGATTGTTCATAAGAACATTTTTATAGAGATGAACTAAAGCTACCTAACATTTAACTCTCAATTGACTTCACTGAGGAAATTATTTGAGCATTAGATGATTTACTAAAGCTGATGATGTTCCAAGTGCCTCAAATGTAAATAACACAAAATAGAATATAATACATCCAATAGTTCATAAATGCACGGATTTAAAAAGACATTCTACAGAGTGATATAAAGTAGGAACACAAAGAAAAAAAAAATACAAAAACAAAAATAGAAAATTTGAAAATTAAATTTTAAAAAAAAAAAAAAAAAAAAGAATTTGAGTACTTGTACCATAAAGTTTAAATTTTTTAGTATATTTTGAAATGTATAAATAATTTTTAAAAAGGTAAAATAATAATAACCTGTAATTTTTGTGAATACTTTCTGTAGCTGTAGTGAATTTAAATTTTTTATTATTGAAACATTTTACAAAATATTTTATATTTTGGTCAGATGCTCATGAAATCTTCGAAATTATACTTATGACATACAAAAATGAATTTTCTTACTGAATAAACATATTTTATTAAATAATTTCAGGTGGTTTGTTGTTTTCCTTCTTTGCATCTGATCAACAATTTTTTTATTTTTTTTTACACATTTTCATTAAAAATTTAAGAACAAGTTTTTGACTCTTATGTAAGGTCACTGGAAATCTCAAGAAAATCAAGAAAAATTCAAGGAATGTAAAAATTTACACACACAAATAATGCTAGATTAAATTTTTTTAAAATAAAAAATTACTATACTGTTTTGTTTTTGCTTCAAGATAATTGAAAGTTTCAAATTGCAATTTTTTCATTTTGCTTAATATTTATAATTTAACCTCTCATATCCTACATTCTAGCACTTCAGCAATGTCCCTTCTCTATGAATGCATCAACACGGTTATAGCGGGTAAGATCATACATTTAGCATTTAAAAAAATACAATAATACAATGAATACAGCCATGTTTCAGAATAAAAATTTAATGGGGAAACAGCATGTTTATTCCAAGTGTAAACATGTTTCTTCCATTAAAACATGAGATGTTAGATTTAAAGTAAAGCCTTTGAGTTTGGGTTTAATCATTGCATTCAAACTCAATGATCTCTTTACTTTATAATCATGAAGTTATGCATTATGTTTTATGATTGCAACAAATAGAATGTAATGTTTAGGTGTCGAAGCTGTATTTAATTTTAGTTTTTTTAAAGAAATATTAATTTGAATTTTTTTTATTCTCTGTAGTTGTAGTGCCAATAAGATATAACACACTCTTTGTTAATCCAAGATAAATGATTTTTTATCATGTGCTGTTTCAAGATGTAATTTAATATTGTGGGGAGATACTGCAATGATTCTAGGTTGAATAAAATATTTGAAATAAAAGGACATACCAAAACAATGAACATGTCAGCAAGAAGCCTTCTTCAGCGATCAGACGAGTAGCACAAATATAAAAATTAATATAAACACATTGCTGAAATGTAGTATCACTGACTAACAGCTTAAACGGAGCTAACATTTTATTTTTTATTTCTTATATACAAGAGGGGTTTGTCCATTACAGGTGCAGTTTTTTTTTTTTATCTTTCCTCCAGTTCAGCATCATGTTTGACTCCCTTATCATTTCAAATTGATTTTCCTGTTTTCCCAGCGATTTTCCTTCATGGATGGTTTCAGCGGCATGTTTTTTTTTATTAAGATCACAACTATGGTTGAAGAATGCACTTGTATAGAAGCTCTCCCTGAAATATTTTATTATAATTTATTCTCTGGATAGTTCAAAGGGTTTCCTAATTTTTATTAGCATGAAAAAACAATAAATATATGTCTGCAAGGAAACTTATTTGAATAAAAGCAACAAAAAAAAAAAGGTAGAAATCGTATTTAAATCATATCCACATGACCCTTCAAGTGACTCTTGTTTTTTTCTTTCCTCTCTTACTTACAGTTCTCGTTTCTATATCTTCAGGCATACCCAACCATACAGCTTCCATTCAGGTACTCTTGGTTTGTCTTGTAAACATAATGCCATGATTTTAACTATTTTTATTTTGTTTATCATTTCAGCTAATCTATCCACATCAAAACATGAGTTTGGGTTGCACTAAGCACAAATGTTGTGTAAATAGCCATAGCTTAAAATAAAAACACAAATTAATGGAACAGTTCAAAATTGTTAATTTTTTTAATAAATAAAATATCCATTTTATCTGGCTTGGTTACCATTATAAATTCTTTGAAAATGTAAAAGTTGAATAATTACTTCTAAAAATATATACATTTTTAAAAAAGCAAAGGCAATGATTCATGTGAGAGGGTTTGGGGCGGTGGGGGAGCCAACATTTTATATATCTATTGAAGTTACCATGAAAGACTGTAAATTGATATTAATAGCCTTGTGCAACATCTGTGCTTTGATGGGTGAAAAGCTTGTTCTTTGGCTTGGGACAACCATTTTAAGAGTAGCATGTGGATTATGCATCGTAATATGTCACCCAAAAGCGGCACAACTGCTGAAGAATTTTTTCCAATTAAAAAAAATAGGGTTAAAAATTTCAAATAAGCTGCAAACCAAAGTTTAAAAGCTACATATTAAACTCTATAGCTTTGGATTTTCTTATTGAAATGAAATAGCAGCCTAACATGATCTTGTAAAAACATAAACCTGCTAAAGTAGTTTGCTCTGATTTTATTTTTAAAAATTTTCAAGGCAATACCCAACCACTACATTTTTAATCCATCTCTAAATGCTTTTAAATGACCTCATTATTTGATTATATTAATTTTTTAAACTTTATTTTTGGCCTTTTTTTTTTTTACTGACAAAGCTAACAAAGTTCGATGCTCTAGGCAACAATCCTATTGAATATGACATCTTTGTTTCCTTATTTCTTGTCACCCTCTCCCCCCTGCAGATACTTGCATACAGCTGTACTTTTAAATGTGCATGCTAAGAGAACTTCGGAGCTATGTATGAAATTACTGTTTCAGATAGAAAGATAATGACTATTAAAGAAAAATTGGGGTCTTGTTTTTGAATTTGAGAAATATTAGCATGAAATGGTTATGAACTTCTTCTTTGTGCATAAAGTCTTTAAAATTTCAAAATTATCATTGAAGAATTATGGTTACTTTAACATTTGATACAATTTTAAAAATACTATTTTCATTTTTTTTTCCTGACTTGAAGACACAATTAAAGAACAAAAAAAAAACCACAGTTATTTTAAAAATAGTGTGTGTGAAAATCAATCCAGTCTGAAAAATAAGCTTTTACAACTCCCAAAAAAACCCCCACAAATTATTAATTTCAAGACTAAACAATACGAATTAACAAACTTTCTAAATAACCCTACATAGGTGGCATAGATTTTTCATAATGTCATTATTACTTAAATCAATAATTCCTACTTATCAAATTCACCTCTGATCACTAAGTTTTAAAGTATTCTATAGTGTATGAATCCCTTGTTGTATGTACCGAAGATGTTCTATCTCTCTCTTGAACGCAGTCTTTATTATATTTTTAAAAAAACATGTCAGGGCTTTAATTTTAATCCTAACCTCAAACTTCTTTGTTTTCATAGAACTAAAATTCCTTACCAAATAACATTGGAGTAAGTGATATAATAGTATACATATTGTTTTATTTATTTGTAATTTATATTATATCTTCTGTAGGTTGTGTTAAAAGAATTAAATCATTTTATACAAATAGGGGCCTTAGGAAATTTGTTGTCATTTGTAAATGGAAAAAAAAAATGTGTTGCAGCTACATTTCATTGATGTCCTCTGTTTATCATCCACAATGGTTCTATGCCACCTTTAAGTTTTAGTCAGGTGATTAGATGTCTTGAGCTTGGGGTTGTTGATTTTGTATATACTCTTTGTCTGTTGAAAAATGTATACAAACGTATGATACTATCCATATTTCATGAGGCACTCTACCAAAGTAATGCCTCCAGACCTGCCAAATCAGCTCATGAGTGCAGCATTTCCAATTGCTCTGAGATGCTGCTCTTTCTCTTTTAACATGTTAAGAAAATTAACTTTTGTACAGCATTTTATATTCATTTGTGCAACAATGACCATGATAA
Source organism: Lymnaea stagnalis (assembly GCA_964033795.1). Taxonomy (NCBI): domain Eukaryota; kingdom Metazoa; phylum Mollusca; class Gastropoda; family Lymnaeidae; genus Lymnaea; species Lymnaea stagnalis. The sequence continues at coordinate 396,848 of CAXITT010000579.1, read as the reverse complement.
GTGCTTTAAGCTGCTGTTTGGCTGTAATTTGTGTTCATTGTTATTTGTGATTGGGATTTGTAAAAAGCATGCATTGAAAGTACAGCTACAGCAACCCATTTAAAATTTGATTTTAAACTATACTTAAATGTATGTTTGTTTCTCAGCTATGTGTTCAGAAGTTACGCATTCTTATTGAGGATTCAGACCAAAACTGTAAGTTGCCAATTCAACAGCATGTTCTTAATAAAAAATTTAAGCACCAGTAATATATGTATACGTTTCACTGTTATTGCTTGTTTCAGGACTATTTTAATATGTCATCCATTGAGAGTTAGAGATGTCATTAGTATTCACCATTTGTGATTTAAAAGTGATAAAACAAAACAAAAACTGACTAAATTACTTGAATGATAAAATTTGAGCAAAAAATTGCTTTAAATAAATTGATTAGTTAACATCATTATTCACTTTACAAATAATTGAAATTTTATACAAATTTTTTAACTGCTGATTTGATACTTTTTCATATTTAAATGATAACAGGCTCATGATTTCAACAGCTCTGAAAGATGTATGAAATTCACATTGCTCTTTTTTTTTATTTATTTATTCTTACAATGGTCCCTTACAGTGCATTTTTATTTTCAGTGAAATATCTGGGTTTACTGGCCATGTCTCGTATATTGGCAACACATCCCAAATCTGTTCAAGGACACAAAGACCTAATATTACAGTGCCTGGATGACAGAGATGAATCTATTCGGCTCCGAGCCCTGGATCTGCTTTATGGAATGGTAACAGCTCAATAAGTACTTCCCCCTCATTGTAAACTTTGAACAAAATCATTTATTATTTATTGTAACTTAATCTGTGTCAAAAGACTATTTCAAATGTGTGTTTTCCCCACATGTTTAGGTGACCAAGAAAAACCTGATGGAAATAGTTAAGAAGTTGATGGTACACATGGACAAAGCTGAGGGTTCCCATTATAGGGATGAGCTGTTGTCCAAAACAGTAGAGATTTGCAGTCAGTCAAACTATCAATATGTCACCAATTTTGAATGGTAACTTGTTTTATATATCGAGCTCTCGTGAATAATTGTTGAGAAAAACAAATAACTAACTTTTAGGACAAAGTCAGGTCTTTATTTATAAATTACTTAACATTTATTTATTTAAAAAAATTACTAATGGCAGATCAGTATCTTTAGACTTGAAGATATTATAATTTTATTCAATCTAGGTATGTGAGTATATTGGTTGAGTTGACAAGAATGGAGGGCACAAAGCATGGGAAGTTGATAGCGAATCAAATGTTAGATGTGGCCATCCGTGTACAAGCAATACGCCACTTTGCAGTTTCACAAATGGTATGACAAAATTAACTTTCTCAGTTAAAACTTATAATAGTTTTCGTTCTTTAAAGTTACAGTTCTTCAGTCGTTTCAATCATTCAAAAATTGCTCACTGAAATTCTAATTTGATATTTAATTTGTTTATTTCGGGATCATACATTTCTGGATGTAAATTTCTTATCTCTTAAAAAATTCAGGCTCTCTTGCTGGAGAATTCACACATACTGGCTAACAATTCGCAGAGAAATGGAATCTGTGAAGTCCTTCATGCAGCAGCCTGGATCTGTGGAGAGTTTTCAGAGTGAGCACATGTTGCAAATATAGTCTATGCAAAATTGCCTAGTTTTTATAGTTCATTTCATAAAAAGAACAGGATTAAGTAACCATTACTATTAAGTTTCTAAGCAAAATTGCATTGTTTGACTGTTCATTTCTTACAATTAACAGTATTATGTAACATTTTCTATGAACTTCCTGTGTGAAAATCTGTGCTTGCAGAGGTTATTTCAACTTGTGAAATCATTAATAATTTCTGTCAGGCATTTGAACAATCCTAAAGCTACACTGGAGGCCATGCTAAAGCAAAAGATCACATCCTTACCTGGTCACATACAGTCCATTTTTGTGCAAAACATCCTGAAATTATATGGCAAGATCCTGAAAGCAGCTGAGGCCAAGGAAGATGATGAGTTGAAGAAGGAAGTTCACACACTGCTACAAGAAAAACTCCCTGTGTTTATTCAGAGTGGTGACCTGGAAGTTCAAGAGAGGGTAAATCATAAATTTTGACCAAGTTAATTTAATTTTAATGTTTTAACATTTATTTATAGGAAGGGCAACCTTAAGATAAAATTGTTTTCCTGTTACCAGACTGTTGATTGTTGTCTTATGTTTAGATGGTTAACTGACACAAGTTTCGAACAAATTGTGTATCTATGGAACACACAAACAACATACATCCCCCGTCCCCATTGTTACAATTAAAAATCAAATTATTAGCAACTTCCAACTCTTGGGTTATACAAAATTAAAATGACTTGAACATTGAAAACAATATATTAAAACACGGTTTACATTTTTTAAAAACTTGTTTGATTTAATTTGAAATGTTATCATTGTCAAAAGACTCTGGTGATATTAATAAAAGTTATTTTTTAAAAATGGTTTTATACTTTCCTTTAATTCCTTTCTGTTAATTAGCTGTTTTTCTTGCCCTTTTCTAACAGGCATGCAGCATTCTTCAGATAGTGAAATTTGTGGTTAAACTTGAGATGAAAGGAGCAGCTGTAGCTGATGAGGTAGAAGGCCTGTATTCAGGCGAGCTTAATCCAGTGGCCCCAAAAGCTCAGAAGAAGGTCCCAGTCCCTGAAGGGTAAGGTTCTTATTGTTTGAACAAATTAACTTACACATTCTTGGCAGAGTTTTAAAAAAAAATATAACTCCTTTTTTAATAGTTGATTGTATTGAAAGAACCGGTGCTAGTTTAAGATTTGATATACAGCTTAACATCTTTATTCAATATTTTGTACAAATAATACTTTTGATAGATTTCATGAGGTACATTAAGTTTAATTTCTCTCCTCAGTCTTGATCTAGATAAATGGATAAATGAACCAGTTGAAGACAGTTCAGATGAAGAAGTTGGCGGGACAGCATTCTTCCTTACAGAAGATAACCAACACAGGTTGGCAGCATAATTAGAATTCAAGTGTTGAAATAAATGTCAAAATGAAACCATTATTGATCTATTAGGAGTGTAATTGGAAATTAAATTCTTACAGAAATGTTGGTATGAAACATAATTCTGGGATGAAAAACAAACACAAAACCTAGAACAGTAAAATAGACTGAACAACCAAGCCCAAGATTTTGAAGCATTTTTTATTTGTTTTTAAATAATTTCATTTATATGTATTAAAATAAATATTAAAAAAAACAAAAACCCATCCAAGTTGCTAATTACTCATTATTCAGAGATAATAGTTACATGAGCCCATTTTATTCTACAGGTCCTCGTATCAGTATGGAGAAGATACTAGGCCAGCATATGAGCCAACAGAAGAGGAGATAGAAAAGGTGGTTGTCTTATGTATATTTTTAATAGTTTTTTTTTATTTATTACATGCTATATTAAAGTTTTAAAGATTTTATTTACAAAAAATTTTGTAGCAAGGGCATTTATTGTGAATGTGTTAAGCAATGCAAATATTTACTTCTACATTTTTCTTTTCCTTTTCAGAGAAGAGAAATAAGAAAGACTGAAGTTGAGCACAATCCACACTATCTGAAAGATGATGGCAAAGGAAAGAAGAAAAGTAGAACTAAAGATTCATTAGATTCCAAGGATATTCCTCCGGTAGCTGAGATTGATTTGTCCATTCCGCTTCATGTCCCTGGTAATCACTACATTTACATTCATATTGATCCATGGCTCTATATTTTTTGTGTTTGAAAGTTATTAATTAGTGTAATTTTATTTAAGCCAACAAGATGCTATAAGAAAATGTTATCATTTGAAGACCATTTTTCACTTATATCAATGCTTTTAATGCTGAAAAAGTTAACAAATTTTGAACTTGAAAACAAAGTCAGTTAAATTTGCAATTAATTTTTTGAAATTTTCTTTTAAAACGAAAAAATTAAACCCCTGAAACATCATGATTTAACTTTCATTGGGGTGCTTTGAATAGAATAGTAACATGATTTGTTTTTAAAATTCACTGTTAAAACCAAAACTTAAAGATGTTTTAGAACAATTTTTCTCTGTTTATATCAAATAAACCTCTTCACATCTTAAGCAAGAGTTATTTGATTGAAAATGATTTTTTTTAAATGTTTTTCTCTGTATGAATCTATTTATTTTCAGGAATGTCATCATCAGACAAGTACATGATGTTACAGCAGCAGGCTGATCAGGCCAGGAAGGTCAAAAAAGAGAAGAGCAAAAAGAAGAGGAAGAAGGGCAAGAAAGGAAAGCATGCTGAAGAGTCAGAAGATGATGATGACATCCCGGCAGTGCATTCAGTCAGCACAATTGTTGATGCCCCTGAGGTCTGTGTTTAAAAGAATCTATAGAATAGTAGTTACTATCCTAGTGTCTCATTTTTATTTTACTTAGTTTACATGTTTTAATAATTGTAAAGCGCTTAGAGCTTTATGATAAGCGCTATATAAAAATGCCTAAATAAATAAATAAATAAATGGTGGGGGGGGGGGGGGGGAATTGTTTTTAACTAGTGTTGGCATCAAAATTCAGAAACTTGATATTTAAACACAATACAGGTTTGAATTTGCTAGCTTTGCAAGGTAGATATTGTCTTATAGGTGATTTTAAATTTACAATATCATTAAAATGCTTATTATTACAACAGGTTTGATTAAAGGCTTAGTTTTATAATAATTTATTTTTCAAGTCATATAATTATTATTTGCAACAAAATTGTGTGTTCTTGTATCTCAGGGTGCAAATGTATCAGATAATGAAGATGACAGGAAAAAAACTGATTTGTACAAAGCTCTGGACATTAACTTGGATGAGTGAGTTATCATTTCATTGTATTGGTTTTATATGTGTAAGGTGTTTTTTTTAAATTTTACTACATATGATTCAGTTCCTATGTAATAAAGAAATCTTTCGCTTGTATACCATGGTATATGCCACAAAAAGGTCTACATATTTTCATTAAATGTTACTTTATTTAAACTCAAGGCCTTTAAGAGATGATGAAGTTCTCCCTGTCAGAACACATCACATTGTTCTTGAAACTTCAAAAGCTGAGGTTGACAAAGATGTTGAGAAAGAAAAAACAAAAAAGAAGCATAAAAAGGATAGGGAAAAGAAGGAAAAAGATAAGAAAGGAAAGGTAAGCAGTTTATCAGCATATTAATATTAGATGGAAATCATTAATCTTTGTATTAAGTACTTTCATGGTAACGTTTAATCATTAGTCTTGGCTTTAAGTACTTAGATTAATTAGACACGACCAATCTGTGTCAATATAACACTATATGTTAAGCTTTAATACTAATTTTACATAATACACAAATAAACCTTTTGGCACATGCCTTCATCAGTATAGCAACAAACATTTATATAAGTATATTAAATTTACATAATATATATATACATATATAGGAGTGGGCGCATGGTAAAGCAGAAAAAACTAATTTTTTTTAAATTCATTTTTTTTTTTTTAATATTAAGGACCAGGGACAGTTTTTAACTAAAACATCTTTTAAAAATGTTTTCAGAAAGTAAAGAGGAAGCATAAGAAATCTGAAAGCAAGGACAGTGGCCCTTCATTGCTCATAACAGAATCTACTGATGTCCCAGGAACAATCAGAGAGTCAGATATTGTGGAGGAAATAGCCAGTAATGAAACAACGCCTGTGGAACAAGAATCTCCACAGAAAGAGGTGATTTTTGGATATAATAGGTTCTTCAGTTTAATTACTTTTTAAAGCCAATCTTATCAAATTTGTTAGAAATTATGCCATCTATCCATGTTTTAAAAAAAAAATAATATGTATTCAAAGGGTGGTGACGACCTTAGTTTCTGGCTGTCAAATGATACGACATCCAGCAAATCGTTAACAGATGAGACACCAGCTCTTCAGAATGGACCAACAGAGAAGATTTTCACATCTCCATCCAATTCAAGACCCAAAATAGCTGTTGAAAATGTTATATTAACTTCTGACGAGGAAGAACCGCACACAGAAGAGGCAAGTTATTTTTTTAATATATTAGTTTTCTTTTGGTGCAACGCTTCATATATATCTTTTTATTTTTTCATATTGAGATCATTTCATTTTTTTTCCTTCTCAAAAGCAAATTAGTCAATATAAAATTTTATCTAGTCCTCCCATATTTGTAGGTCGTGTAGTTTTTTTTATTTGAGGGCTATGTGAATTACTTTAGCAGAAACCAAAAAAGAAGAAAGAAAAGAAATCAAAAAAAGAAAAAGAAAGAGAGAAAAAAGAAAAGAAAAAGGAGAAGAAAAAGCTCAAGGATAAGCGCAGTGAATATGAAGAAGCAGACGGAACAACAACACCTTCCAAAGAAGCCATAAGTTTATCACAGCAGCCCACGCCGAATGATGTCAAATTACCAGTAAGTAAACTTTGGTGCAGAATAATTGTCAAACATACGTGTTGCCAAGGAAATTAATAATATAAATACAAAGTTATGTATTGTTCTGTTAGAAGCCTTCTTGATCTAAAACACACATGCATGTTCATTTACAATTATAAATAGGGAGTAAGTATAATAAAGAAGCAACATTTTAAAATACTTATCTTATAGAAAATTAAAAATTGTATAAAAGATATTTTCAAACTTGTGTGACTTGTAAAAAAGATGCTAACAAAATTGTTGAGTAAATGAGTTAAACCAAAAGTGTGTACTATGCTGGAGTTGTCCCAATGATTGAATTTAAAAAAAAAAAATTATAATGTGTTATGTTTACCACCATTCAGCCAATGTCAAGTTACCTGCCACTTGCCCAAAGTACAGCCATAAAGTTGGTGAGTTCACTCTTTTGAAATTGCCTTTTATTATGTTTCACATGATCGTCAGTTAAAAATCAGTCACTATTCAGTGTGTTTTTTTTAAATATAAAAAAGATGATAAACACCTGCCTTACCAATCTTCTAAATTAATTATTTATTTGTGTTTTACTCCTAGACCTATGAAACCCGCATCAACCACCAAAGAAGTGATCAAATAGTTGTGTCAGTTGTGTTCACCAACCTAACCAAAGACACAGTCAAAGATCTTGAATTTAGTGTGTTGGACACACTTAATACAAAGCTCATCAGAGGGGTAATAAACAGATCTTTTATGTAATATTTATTAACTTTCACTACTTTGTTGTTTTTTTGTAAAACTGGCAATTGCAGAATTATTTTGTGTGTGGATTTGTGTTTGAGGTTGGGCGAGGTTAGATATTTAACTGTAATGTTCTTGATATATATATACTTAACATGCAAAAAAAAAAAAAAAAAAAAAAAAAAAAAAAAAAAAAAAAAAAAAAAAAAAAAAAAAAAAAAATAATTACAGAAATAAAAAGTGAGTGGATTTGTGTTTGAGGTTGGGCGAGGTTAGATATTTAACTGTAATGTTCTTGATATATATATACTTAACATGCAAAAAAAAAAAAAAAAAAAAAAAAAAAAAAAAAAAGAAACACTGTAAATATTAACAATACATTAGAAATGATATCACATGATTTACAGCATTTTTAATTATGGGAATTTGCATTATAATTTTATAATCTTCATGGCATTTAAAATTACATCCTCTGTTATACATATAATAGTCATTAAAAGAAAATTACACTTGCAAATCAAATTAATTAAGTGGTAACCTTTAACTTTTAATCACCCCATCATTAAAGAAAAATATTTATCTTACAAAAAATGAATACCTCTAATACTTGAGTATGTTACATACTGCCCTATTAGCAATTTTTTTTTAATCTGGAAAATACTCTGGCTCCAAAATAGTAACATTGGGTAGCCATTTTAGCATTAAATTATATTTTAGGTAATACACCTTGCTTTGCACGATGACTGGCTTCTAGCCAAAGTTTCTGAGCTACTGTTGTTATCTTCTGGTTTTTAATCAAATATGTATATATGAAGAGTACAAATTACCAGATTGTACATTCTCCAACATGTGTATTTTATCTGCATTAGAAATTGAAATGTTATAATAATTTCATTTCCATTTCTTAATTAACTTATTTTTTTCCCTTACAATTCACAAAATTATTTAGTATTGTACTGTGTTCCTCCTATATAGATGGGCCAGAAATCCCATGATGCTGTGAAAGTCCCATTTGTCCTTCTGCCTGAAGCCCAGAATGAGGGCCAGTTTGCATTCACTGTTGACAAAATTACAATGCCCCAAAAGTTACGGGGAACTCTAACTTACATAATTAAGGCAAGTGGCTAAGTCTACTCTCTGTAATTTAAACATAGGAGCCAGAATGATCAATTCATTGATCGTGGGTCCTCAAAATAAAGAAGAAGAAATAAAAAATAAAGAAGAAACATCAGTGTGGTTACTTCATTACAGTTAAAATATAATTTTGAATATGAGACACAGTAAGGAATAAATAACTTCTGTTTCATTTAAGGTAAAATATTTTAGAGTTGATTTATATGAACTGAATTTCAAAGCCAGTTATGCATTTTAAAATGATACAATACTATCCTAGATGTATTTAAAGTAACTTTTTTGTTTGTTCTCGGAATACTTTTATTTTTTAAGATATCTCTACATCCCATTTCACAAAAAATAACTTTCTCCACAGACAGTGGATGGTTCCACACATGATAAAGTTGACTTCAAGATTAACCTTCCCTGTAGCACTTACCTTGTCACAACATCAAGCACCAGGTAGATGTATAATTTGCTTACATATAGTTTGTAGTGCATACATGTACGTAATATTAACTTGTAGCAATAAATCAATTTCATTCAATAATGTATAATCAAAAAGAAAATTCTCATTTAAGTTAAATCCAAAATGAAAAGAATTCGGAAAATAACAAGAATTGAAAAGTGACCTTATAGAAAATGTTATTAAGAAAAAGCAATGATTGTTATAAATTTAAATTGGAATAGATCTATATTTTTGGCTACACAGGTTAGTTAACTACTTTAACCCTTACGGTACTGACATACTTTTTGCTTTTATTGTCTCAGTACCGGCCATTAATTGGCTAATTCCCTGTGGCTCAGACATTATTTTGGACTCAGTCAAAATTTGATAGGATTGTTAATTTATTTTGTAACTTTTTTGTTTTAAACAATTGATAATAACATGTAGAGAATCATCTGTTCAGAAATGGATAAGGGTGTTAAAAAACACTTCTAATCCCAATTAAAGCTCCATAATATTTTCAGAACAAAAGGTTTCATCAAGTGGGCGTAAGTCGCCATCAACAATGGCGATTAGGTAGCGCCATGGAAACAACAAATACAGATTCGTTAAAAAAACTCAGTAATTTGTCGATTTTCATAATTTAAAAGGCAAATTAAAATTTGACTATTCCCCTAACGAATAAACATTCTGCCCGAGGCTGTGATGAAACGTTATATCCTCATTTCTGTGTTTATATTAGCTACCCCTCTAAGTCATCATGAACAATAGTCAATAGCGCTGGTAGCGCCATGGAAACAACAAATACAGATCCGCATAAAAAACTCAGTAATAGGTCAATTTTCATAATTTAAAAGGCAAATTAAAATTTGACTATTCCCCTAACGAATAAACATTCTGCCCGAGACTGGGGTGAAAGGTTATATCCTTGTTTCTGTGTTTTTATTAGATACCCCTCTATGTGGCAAATAGACGTGCTTGGGCCACAGGGAAAACGATCGGCTGGTGAAAAAAGACGCGCTTGGGTCACAGGGAAAACGATCGGCTGGTGAAAAAAGACGCGCTTGGGTCACAGGGAAAAATTAGGTCACTGCAAAAAGACGCGCCGGGTACTGTAAGGGTTAATATCTTAATCAATGCTTAATGTTTCCAGTGATAACTTTGCATCCCTGTTGGCCAGTGGAGAGATGAAAGAAAAAGCTTCAATAAAGTTTACCCCAACAGATGCTCAGCTGTCCCATATGCTGGCTAAAACATGTTTCTTTTTGCATTTTAGTGGTGAGACATTAGTTCAATGTTAAACAATTTTCTAAATATATATTTACAACTGATAACAATATCCCCCCAAATCTATAGATATGTATGCACTTTTAATATCTATCAATTGATCTTAAATATGATTAAATCCTGTGATCATTAAAGTTTAGGAATTGTTTCAGAAATTAAGCTATTTGTTATAGTTTTTTGCCACCTCAATATTAGCAGGAAATTGTTTTCAATTCTGTATTATTAAAAAAAAAAAGTTCTTTGCAAAATTACTGTGTGGCTTTTTTCATTATAACCTTTTCATAAAAACACAAAGTTACCATCAAATTCATTGCAATTTCTAGCCAAATGTTTTAAAGTAACAAGTCCTGAAACTATGAGTTTGATAGTGGACCAGATTATAAAGTTATTAAGCATAACTCATCTGCCAAAAAACTAAAATGATGTCATTACATTGTTCCTTGATTCTCAACTTTTCTAGTTGTGGAACAAGTAGAAAACAGTGCCTCACTGTACAGCCGCTCAATACAGGGACATCCAGTGTGTTTACTAGTCAAATATGTAAGTTTCATCCTCTTAGGAGGTCTAAACACTGTCAAATTATATAGCTATACATTTCTAAGTTAGAGAAAAGCACAATGTAGCAAATTTAAATATTTACTTTTCTTACTTTTGATATTGGAATTTGAAATCCCTCGTTCACTTTACTGACTATTTAATTTATTACCATGGGAGTGGTATCCATGACTTATCACTTTCTTTGCACAATTTAGAAATTAAATATCAAACTACAATTTTAAAAAAATATTTATTCTATTAAGTGTTATCGACTGGTGTATACAAAACGATATCAACCAATATACTTGTATTTCCTTTCTTTTTATACAGGCTGAAGGCAGCCTGATTGTAGAAGGCAAAAGTTCAGACCAGACATTCCTCTCCAACATTCTAGATGATATGAAAACATTGTTGTCACAAGCCTCCTAACATTAACCCTTGTGCTGCTGCACATCTGTGATATTAGATAGAGGAGTGCAAGCAAGCTTCCAGTGCAACCTTTAAGTTCTTTGGTTTAATTAGGAGGAGCCTGATGGCAGAGGAGATGAAGGAAGCCACTTCTGATAAAGCTAATCGTCCTTCATAAATTGACACCACCACCAAACTTTAAACATTTAATTAAGGTGGCTGATCAATCCAAGCTTAAGAAGTGCAAAATTCCTATGCAAAAAAAAAAAAATAAAAAAAAAATTAAAACACCCTACTTGTCCTGCTCACAGGAAACAGATACTTCTTTTTTTGCCACTTGCTCCTCCGAAAGTGTTAATTATGTTTGTTCTTGTGATTGTTGCCTCATTAATTTTTTTATTGTTGTATAAATACGAAACTTATTTTCATTTCTGACAGTCCCTTTTCAGTGGGGATTGCTTCTAGTGGTAACTGATGACTCAGATGATTGAGTGATTCATTCCAAAAATAATAGTTTTCAACAGTGGAAATGTACTGAACTCATTGTTTATTTGTATAAATCTCTTAACAAAGCCATAATGTTGACTTATTAGCTAAGGAAAATATTATTTTGATCCCTAGCTTAGTTACTAGGATGTGCGATTATCAACTAGATAATAAGACCATCAGACTAATGTAATTTCCTGAACATATTGATGTATTTATTTTTAAATCTCTAATCCTTGATTCACCCCTGCTATGCTGTTAGGCTTCAAAATCATTTATACAAAAGTTAAGAAAGAAGAATTATGAAAGTAAATTTTTTGAAAATTAAATAAAAATGTTTTCCTTGAGATTTTAGTAAGTGGTTGAGTAAATTGTTGTTTTACAACTCAGACAGTTATTTGAAAACATTGATCATTTATTATTTCCACCCATTTATTCAAAAGAAACTTGTAGTTCAAAGCAAGCAAACCTCTTAGAATTATAAATATTATAATAATAATTTTATAAATATTTGGAAACTTATTGTAACAGTATGAAGCATTAGCACTATATGGTTATTGTAAAAAATGAAATAGTATTTAACAATCTTTTGCTAATGACAATATAATCCACAAAATCTTGATATTTCAAAATTTTTCAACATGTGAAGTATCTTTTATAATATTTCCAGTTTATAAGAGCATATGAATAATTTGTTACATATTTGTTTATAGTATAGTATTACCCTAAAAGCTCAAATCAATTATAAAAAAAAAAAAAGAAATAATTAAAAATTGATATATTCATTTCATGAGAGTAATTTTAAAATTTTTCAAAATGTGAAGTATCTTTTATAATATTTCCAGTTTATAAAAGCATATGAATAATTTGTTACATATTTGTTTATAGTATAGTATTACCCTAAAAGCTCAAATAAATTATAAAAAAAAAAAAAGAAATAATTAAAAATTGATATATTCATTTCATGAGAGTAACATTTTTTTTTGTTTAAAATAAGAAAAAATGAATATTTAGCAACAAAATGTATTATTCACTATTTTAAAATTAATCATGTGTATGAAATATTTTTAGTGCTACCATGTAGTCTAAATCTCTTTTTTAGTAGGGTATACAATATATTAGCTATACAAATAAGGCCATTAAAAAAAACAACAGATCTCTGCTGTATGCTTTAAAAAAAAACGCTTGAAAGATATTTTTTATTGTGTTATTGAAGCAGTTCCACATTTCCTAACTAGAATTGCAGATTTTAGGGCCTCACCAGATTTTTTAGCCCAGATATATGCTGAAGGGATTAAATATCTATAAACAAGGTGTAAAAATAAAAATCCCCAAGACTGTCATAAGGTAAACATTATTTCCCCATGCATTAAAAGGCTTGAGATTAAAAAAAAGCAACATTTTTATAATTTAATTTATATTAAGGGCTCTTGTTTCAGTTCTGTTATATTTTTTTTTACAAAAGAAGCAGTTGGTTCACTCTAAATGTTTATGATTTATTACCTATGGAGTCTTGTGTAAATGTTTCATAAAATCATAATGTATGTAGTAGTCCATTAAAAAAAATTTAGAAGGGGTTTGTTTGAAAATGAATTTTTTTTCATTTTGTTTATTCCTAGAATTAATGTTGTACATTGATTGAAAATTGTGCAATAGTTGAAAAAGAAAATCATATTGAGGATTTTTCCCTCATCCATTCTTGGGGTCTTTTTTTTTTCTTCTGTTCCCGTATGATGAAATCGTATTTGTATATATTTTGTAGAACAATGCATTTCACCATTGGCATTATGATCACATAAAGGAAAACTAGATTTTTTTTTGTAAAGAGACTTCTTTTTTTCCCTTAGATAATTATTGATAGTGCATATTTGATTGGTTTGATCAATTTGAATGCTGGGTCTTCCTTATTTAGCATGGGATTCTAGAGGTTAAATTTTTCTTGTAAACTCAACTTGCTGTAAAATCAGAATTCTTTTCTTCACATTTTATCATTTTATATGTACACATATTTCATTTTTTGTTTTGTAGTAATTAAAGTTCTTTTTTTATGATTAATTTATTAAGCAGTTTGATTGTTGAGAGGTTTGTCTTTGAAATGTTTGATGGCCTCTAATTACTAATGGTTGTGAGTCCATCAAAAAATACTGGTAAATCTCTATGAATTTTTTCCCTGTCACTGTTACCGATTGCCTGAGACATTAACTTTTTAAAGTTAAGACTATAGATAAGTCATTTTAAAAAAATCTACTGATGGTTATAATTTAAATAAAAACTAGTATTGTTTGCTTTTATTTTTTTACCCAGACTCTCTAACCCACATTATTATTTCAATAATTTCACACATCAATAATCTGAATGATAGTCATTAGCTTACAAGAATGACCTTTTAAAGAAAGCTTAGTACCTATCCCAAAATATCCCTAGCTTATCTGTTCACACTTGGTCTAGATCAGTGGTCTCTAACTCACGCTACACTAAGCACCACACCTAGAATATTCAAGAGCCAAAGTTTTACAGCAGATATACAATATTAATCATTTTGTCAAGTATACATTGTATTTGCAACACAAACCATTTTGTACAAAGTTTGGGTGTGGCCCGCAGGTTTGAGATCCCTTTTCGAAATTCACTTTAGATACCAGTAAAAAAAATTCTTTTTTTACTTTTGAAACTCTTGTGGAAATGTCATAAAAGAAATTTGTTCTAACAATGAAATGGTTTGGGAAATAATGAAGATAGGTACTGGCATTTTATGTTAATTTGCTGTTGGTCCCTGTGCAAAAAAAAACAACTTAAAACAATCTTCTTTTTTTGATACCTATTAAAGGGCACTGTCTCAGGGAATATGAAGAATTATCTAATGGTCAATGAAATCACACTGCTGATTGAAGCCATAAAAATTAGTAAATAACTGTTAGGTTTTTCACCTCATTTAATTTTATGCATCTGATAGGGTATTTTTTTAAATAAGTGGAACAAAAACCAGTACAAGGTATGAGTTATAGAATTACTCCATTTTATGACAACCAATTGTCTGTTCAGAAGTTCATTGCTTTTTCACCCCTCTTACTATTCAGTAATCTACCATTTGTATACAGACATTTGTGATGTTATTTTGTGGGTAAATATTTGTTTTGTGTTGTCAAGAGTTGTGTCTGTGTTTAACTTAAAACCTACCGTGATTTTCATTTAAGCCAAGTTTATACAGTATTTGAGAGGCTGGCAACAGAAAGGAAAAAAATATATAAAACTAAGATTTTAACCAGTTAATATTTGTTTTCCTTTGAGGAGATATATGCAAATTCATTTATTTTGCCACTGAGTCAAAATGCCTGGCCATCAGCCTGCATTGCAAGCTAACAAAAGCAGGCATTCCAGTTTTAGGATCAGGGGCCGGCAGGAGATTGAGAAGCTGCAGGAGATTGAGTCGCGGATAGAAAAGGAATATATATGCATGACCAGAGATGATGTATTATTTTTGTGTGTGCTTAAAAGATTGAGACAAATCATACTTTATTTTAATGCAAGCACTTGAGCATTGACAAAACTAAAATATTTAAAGAATATCACTGTAACATTTATTTCATGTCTGTTGTATGAGTTATTGAATTAATCAGCTGTGCTTGCAACTATCAAATCATAAGAAAAATTGCATACATATTTATGTAAATTATGAATATTTTAAATTAAAAAACAAGTATAAAATTCAGAAATTAATGACATGTTGTTTTCTTTTAAAAATAATTTTAACAAAAGATTTTGAAGACATTCCATATTTGTTGTCATTTAAGTGGATTTGGGAACATTAGGGAAGCAGCATCAGGTAAAGGAAGAGTCATTATTTATATTATAATGTGACATGACTCAAAATACAAAATTCTGAAAAATGTATGTAAAAAGCCAACATGTGGATAGGTAAATAAAACATTAATGAACAGAGTTCAGAGAGTTAACTATACGAAGTGGCTATTCGGATCCGGGAAGTTAGAGGTTGGGATTAAAATATTATTGTTCCGTTGTAAGACCAAATTTGGTATCAAACGAAAGATAATTGAATGGACTATATGTGTGTAAACTTAATTCTTCAGTTTAACTAAAATAAACTACCACAAATGACATCTGAATAGCATTGAGTCTAAAGGAACCCGGGTCCGAATAGCGGCGATGCATTTCCGGATACCAAATTTTGTCTTACTTACAAACCCTAAGATAATTTTAAAATATTTTTTTAATAAACCCAAACTCTAACTTCTCAGACCCGGGTCCGAATAGCCGCATCCTTAACTATAACAGTAGTATAACAAGAAAATTATTTTCCAATTAAGTCTACCCAGTATCTGCATATCCCTTTCTAATTTATAAATATACATTTTTGCCATTTAAAATTTACATTGGGCAGAAGTAGATACAATTGTGGCTTAGAGTTTAAAAGGGGTGGTTTTAAAGTTGTTACCATAAATTTCTAAAAGATGAACTTTAAAAAATAAGTCCTTCATATTATCAGTAGTATTAGTAGGTTAAAAGGAATAAATATCCTTGAATTTTCTTGAGTTTAGAGTATACTGCCTATAGATAAGTGAAATTAATTACTCAATTCAAATTTAGAAATATTATTTTTTTTGAGAATAACTAATAACAGGATGATACATTATAACTTATACTTAAAACTAAAATAATATTTTTTAAAAAATAATGCTCTATCCATTATGTCTGAAAAAGGCACAAACGAGATTAAGACAACTTTTGATTTCATTATTGTCTTTCAAATTTTGCATGCAAACAATTTACACTACATACAATTACAATAAATAAATCAAAATAACACTATTTCATCATAAATTTACATTGAAACTTTATTATTAAATTCATGCTTGATATTTACAACTAAT
Source organism: Lymnaea stagnalis (assembly GCA_964033795.1). NCBI lineage: Eukaryota > Metazoa > Mollusca > Gastropoda > Lymnaeidae > Lymnaea > Lymnaea stagnalis. Next base: position 380,513 of record CAXITT010000579.1, on the reverse strand, counting down.
AGGACAAAGCTCTTAAAGTTGCTAAAGATGTGTGTTGTAATTCAAACAAAAACCAGTTGCATTTGATGCAATTTTTAAGCCCAACTCAAAGCACAGTATGAAGAAATGTATTTTTCCTAATAGATAAATTCTGATATTAAAAATTGACAGTGTTCAAAACAAGTCTAAACCCACAAAATATTAGCAACGACTACTTTATTTACACTTACAGATGGTGTTTATTAATCTTTTTCTGCTTTACCACTATCCAATCATCACAAAATAATATATATTTTTTTTACTAATCAGTACTTCATGTCCTTTTTTAAAACTATATATTTTTTAATAAAATTTCTTACAATAGAAATAAAACTGTCCCTCACGAGGTCCGAAGCTTTGAAGTTAGAAAACTTTACTAACATCAAAAGCAGGATGGGTTACTAAAGTAAATGCTAGTAATGTCAATGATAGTTTTATTACAAAGCTAACCTTCATAAAAGTTCTGATGCTATTAATAAATCTGTACCAACTATTTATAAATTATATAATATTTTAGTTTAAATATTATTTTTATTGGTGCCAGTATTCCTATTTAAACATTAGAAACAAGGCATAGTAAGTATTTTTTAGAATCTATGAAATTATGTTACCGGTTTATTCATATGATTAAATGTGAGCATTGTAATGTTTTTAATGATCATGTACTTTTTAACATGCTTATGTTTAGGGACAAGAGCTTCAAAAATGACAAACTGATAATGTTTTATTTTTTTTCTAAAACATCTTTCCAAGATGGGAATCTGTTTTCATCAACCACTCTAAAACTGTATTCAAATTAAATATAGCCAAATAAGCAACACTTCTCTGAAATAGTGGCCCTTACAAACACCACATTATCTAAGCATCACTTAGGGAAAAAAATTATTTAACCAGTGGTCTACTGTTGTCTTCATCCATACAGTTTGATGATTTGTACTTCTGTACCTCTTGCAAGTACCTGGCCCAGGCATCTAGTTTTTCCTGGCTGACTTCATCCTGCGCAGAGAAATCTTATTTTGTAAATAAATGTGTAAAGAACTTCCAAGTGCACAGGTTTCTGCAACCCTTTTTTTACCCTTCCTGATTTACAGGACAAGATATGCAACTTGAATCAATATATTTCTTCCCATAAATATTATGATAGTCTGAGACTGTTTGTCAGATTTCAGCTACATCATTTTAGGAAAAAATTTGAAAACTTCTTTACAGATGGAGATACTTACCTTTTTCATTTATTTATTTGTCTAATTAATAGCCACTTCAAATCATAATGGATAAAATACAATTCTGCCAAACTGTTGAATTTTTTTTTAATGGTGTTGTATAAAATGCCATCATTACCACTTCATTTTTTTTCAGTTAGATCAGAGGTAACAAACATCCCTTCCGGAAGTAAAATGAATTAGGAATATACAACCATTACCTCTACTGGCTCTTGTGGTTTCTTGAGAACAATTCCTGTCTTAAGAGGCTTTGCTAGTCTGCGTTTACCCACCTGCAAAAACAAACCTAATAGTGTCAAACTCAGTTGAGTTTGCGTCACGAGTTTCTAATATGAAAGCACATCTATATGGTTAAATTATCTGACCATTAACCGAGTCAATTATGGGGGGAGTAAAACCGTAATTAATATTTTCTAATTCATCATAGAACAAGAAAATTGAAACCTTTCAAACTTTAAAAAATATAAGGTAGAAATGTTTAAACAATAATAAATGCTTAAACCAGTGGTTCCCAAACTATTATACAGGATAACTCTTGGAACTATTACAATCAAAATTTGCAAAATGAATTAAGATATTGTTTTGGACAATCAAGGATGCAATTTGCAGTATATTGAAAAATATCTTCTTATAAATTTTTATCAACCTGTGATAGACAGCTTATATACATGCAGGTAGGTCAGTAACTGATAACTATCAATAAATTATTAATAGGTTAGTTTATTTTATATACCGTATTAAAAATAAAAGCAAAATACTGAAATTGTACACATTTCTATTAAAGGTTTAAATATTTCACACAATCTATTTTTCCTCTGCACATTAAATCATTTTTTTCTTCATCTATTCAATTTATTTAAAAATCCCATCCCACACCCAACCTATACCATAGTCTATTGCACCATCATATTAAACATTTTGGGAACCACTGACTGTGACTGGCTGTATGATTTACACAGCTTTTAAAAAAGGTAAAACTAGTTTATGCTTCAAATAAAGCACAGGTTCCCAACCTTTATAGAGCCATTAACCCACTAACTCATTTTTAAGATGAAAAGTGAAACTAGAGTCACTTAGAACTAAAGTGAACCATGGCCACAATAAATAAAAAAAACTTTTTTTAATAAGTTAAGAGAAACAAATTCAAAATAGAAGCAATATAATAAAATTATTCAAATTTTATCATTAAACAGATTAAAATGAGAATTTCTTTACAACCATTATTTCTTTTTTTAGTTTTAGTCTACTATTTCAGCCTTCAACTACAGAGAACATCCTCACTTGTGGTCATGACCCATGGGTTGGGAACCAGGGATTTTAAAAGGAAGAAAACAACTGGAGAATTTTAAACTCGCTATGAATATGATCTATGACAAGTAAATTATTACTTATTTATTGTTATCAGTATCAGCTCAAGTCACAAGTTATTCAAATTAATCAAACTTTTGTGTGATTTAATTAAAGTTAATCTTACAGACACCGGCACTGGCAAAGATTTATGGGTAGGCATAGGCACACCATCAAGGTCCTGATCAGCATTAGCTGTTGATGAAGTGTGAGGTTCATCAAGTGGCATAGTTGTTAGTGGTGGTAAAGATAATTCTGCACTAAATGGTATTGATGAAGATGCTAAGACCAATGAATTGGGTGTGACAGAACTTGTAGTCTGCTCTGCCATTTTCTTTTTAAACATTTCTAAAAAGCTACCATCATTTTTAAATTGATTTTGTGCCATGGTTGGTGCTTGTTTGCTTCTATTGAAATGGGCATCCCTAATTGATGTCAACTTTGATCTCCAATCATGGCCAGTGATCCTTTCATTGCCAGTGTGCTGTACATCTTCTTCTCTACTTCTGCTTCGATCATTCCTTCTAGAATTTCTAGAGTCATAATCGTGCATCCCAATTCGGTTACTATAGCTGTAACTTCCATCGTCACTGTCGTCACTATCCTTTCTACTTTCTCTTTCTTCTCTTTTTCTGTTACGGCGTCTTTCTGATGGTGAACCAGAGCGGGACCTAGCTCTTCTGTTACTGCGGCTGTCGTCATAATCATCATCTCGACTTTTTCTATTGTTTCTGTCATCTCTGGAGCGTCTACTACTGCGACTACCTTCGTAACGATCAAATTTACGATTATTATCATTCCCTTCATCGCTTCGCCAGTTACGACTGTCATCCATTTTGTGTGTTTTACAGGAAAGGAAAAAAAAGAATAATAATAAAATTAAAAATTGTCTATCGCTACGTCAATCGGAAACGTCAAAACATAAATTGGGTACTAAAAAAATAATTAAATAGCAAACCTAGGTATGTGGAAGCTTGAATTTGAGAACAGGACAAAAAGATTAGGACGTTTCGGCATAGAGCCTTCTTCAGCGCACAGGGCAAATGAAAATATCACAAAGAAAAGAGCACAGTAAACAACTCAAGAAATATCCATTGTTGTCGCCGGAATGCAGTCCTTTAATAATTAATTATTATTAAAAAAACTAACATCTTCATTGAGCTCTTAACAAAAAAACAATATTCATGTGGCAATTATTTGCTTGTATAAAGCAGTTTATAAATGAAAACTTTTTTTATTTTAACGAATGGTAGCTAAAATTTATCTTTTATTATTTTATTTTTAATATTAGAAGAATAAATTTAGGTGAAATATTCATTATTATAGTTTATAGCTAATAAAGCCAGGAGGGCAAGGCTTATTTTTTAAAAGTCATGAGCAGTAAAAGAAAATGCCTTTTGGCAAATTTAACAACTAAATTAAAAGTAGTTGGATTTATATGAAGCATTAAACCAAATGTGCACGTTCACATGGTATCAAGAGAGCTTCGTTGCATCACAAAACAGCCTTTGTCTGATGCCAAATACTCATAATTATGAACCATGCATTGCAATCCTATAATTTATAGCATAAATTAATCAGCCTTTCTTAAACTGTGGTGGACTATCATGATCGTCATGACGTACCGTGCCGTTGCTAGTTAAAGTTGGCAAATCACCGATGTCAGTAGGGGCAATTTAAATCAGTTAAAACAGTATCAGTGGCCTAATTTATGTCCATGTACCCCCCTTAGCACTGTCCCCTATTTCAACCTAAATAAAAAGTAACAATAAGGTAGAGAGAGAAAGAAAGAAAAAAGTGAGGAGGAGAGTGTGGGGAAGGGCAAGAAAGAGATGAATTAGAGATTTTAATAATATGAACCGGAACTTAAACATTGAAATCACGTGACAACTTCACAAGTCACCATCTCAAAATTGATAGTTTACAGTAGTAACCAGGAAGTTCAGACGTGGAGTATTACACGTACTGAGTGTCATCGTGTAACGCCTTAAAATGCTATTTAAATCCTCGTGGCACAGTCAAAACAGTAAAATTGTCAGACAAACGTTAATATATGAAGCATGCTCTGCTAAAAGTGAAAAACATTGCAGTACTATTTTAACTTTTAAGTATTGGAAGTATTTCTCAAAATGTCAACTTTAACTTTAGTTGCTTTAAATTTAAACAATCAGTCACAACAACAAACTTTACTACTCAGCGATAGTGATATCAGTGAAACCCACCCACGTTCAATCTCATTTTCACCACATGAATATGGAAGGAAATTTGAAAATATAATTGAAGAGGATATTTCACAGTTTTTGGATTCTATTCAACTACTACTTTTGAAGTACAGCATGTATAGCAGGTCAACAAGTTCAAATTCTAGAGTAAGTTCAGGGGGCCTGCAGCAATTCATCATAAGAAAATTACAACAGAAATTTGGACAAAGTTATGGTGGCAGCTTAACACAAAGACTGAAAGCTCTGTATACCAAGGATGAGTCTGTAATGACTTGTGTCATCAGGGATTCAGATGACAATAGCTTCTTTCAGTATTTACCTGTAAGTTTTTCTATTTAAATTGTACAGTTATAGTTCTATGCCTAGCATAGTTTAGCATATACTTTATTTATTTTTCTTAGAAGCTGGAAACCTAAAGAATCAAATGAATAAAAATTATTATTTTGGAAAAGTGTTAAAAATTTTTGTTAACTTCATAATTTTGTTTTAAAATTAAATTTAGTTTAACCACTAGTTAGGTTAGATAGCCTAAATATTTTGTTCAATATTTTTTTTCTCCATGTAGGTTGATTTAAAACTGCAAATATTTTCATATCTTGATGCTCGATCATTATGTTTGGCCTGCTGTGTTAATCAAGAGTGGAGTCAGTTAACTTGTGATAACCTTCTCTGGAAACATTTGCTTCAACAAGACCTAACACGTTGGACACAAATATCTCATATGACAAATCCAAAGATGTATCAAGAAGTGAACTCAGAGTGGTCCCAAAAAGAAATGTAATTGTTGTTAACTTTAATTTTTTCCAGCAGTTCTAAGATGTTTTGTAGATGAAATAAGGAAGCATTGAGTCAAATAAATAGGAAAATATAATATATGATTTCATTTATTTCTATTATTTGGTGCATTCAAATAATATGGTAAAATTTGAATTTAATATTTGCATTATTTTAAATAGTAATTTAATGAATTATGTTTTATTTATAACATTTATTATTTAAAAATGTATATGTGTAATTTTTATGAGGATATCAAACTTGAATATATGCTGTAAGAACAAAAATCAGAATTGTGATACCAATTTATGCTGCTTTAATTTATATAATTTAGGAGTTTTAAGTCAGTTATAGCTTATAATAACCACTAGACTTAAACAGTTCTTTTTAAAATAAAGTTTTTATGATCCTAAGAAATTAATATTTTATTTTTATTCTTGCCAAAATATGGTTCCTTAAATTTATATATTGTTGGCAGATACTTGAAATGCTCTCCAGAGTTTCAAAAAAGTATGCGTCAGTCAAATTCAGCATTTCATCAAGTTTCTTCAATGCTCAAATATTTTGTGCCCAAAAAAGTGCCAAAAGTTGCCATGTTTGGACCAGGGCTTGAACAGTCCACAAGTGGTATCGTGAGACATATGCTGTATGAAGACAACACAATTTTTAATAGGATTGCAATGTTTCCAGGACAATTTGAGGGTGAGATCTTGGTATTTAGTAATATCTTTGAAATAAGTAAAGTAAATTACAGTTTGATTAATAAAAGTTATATTATATTGTCAGCCCATCAGTTTGATTAATAAAAGTTATATTATATTGTCAGCCCATTAACACAACCTAACATTTTCAAAAAATAGCACAAAATTTAATTGTGACTAATTGAGGATTATCTTCACACATTATTTTAAAAAAAATAACTATTCATTTCATTATTTCAGAACAGTGTGCAACGTAAGACAAAAACTGTAATAAAAAGATCATAGCACTTTGTAATATAACAACATACACATTTCATTAAAAATAGGAAAACAACTTCAGATAGTCTGGATTTCGACTGGATCTTACTGTTACTGTTATACAACCATTTCAGGTGTTGGGGGTGGAATGACCCTGAAATTACCAATGGGTCATTCTTTGCATCTATCAGTTTTGTATTCAGCCTCCAAGAATGAAAGAGAGAATAGAGGGGCACAGGAAAGAGTAGAAAAGAATAAGATGTTACAGGTAAAATTTAATTTATATTTTATCTAATTCGTAAGTATAGAATATGTGTTTTTTTCAAGAACTTAAATGTTATTTTATAGACAATTAATTAATTTATTGTGAAATTGTTAATTTTTTTTTAAAAATCACAACCATCTCATGAGACTAAAAATAGACTTTTAATCCCCTCTTCAAACACATTAAAAATAATTATGGGTGTAAAAAAAAAAAGTTAAATTTTAAAAAATATTTTTGTGTGACATAGATATTCCATTTTGATAAGTGGTCTGTATTCTAGACTTAACTGCAAATGAGAATTCAAGATTTTCTAATAATTGAGGAGTGAAACTATGTTAAATAAAACCACTTCTTTCCGTCATTTCTTAGAAACACGCTGGGCAGGTAGTAGCTGTAGGGGAGGAACCACAGTATGAACTGAAAACACAGATCAAACATTTGTGTCAAGTTTTAGATGGCTTCATCTTTGTTGTAGATGCATCAGAATCAAGTAAATCAGGTAATTTGTATATAGCTTTGCATACTTTAAAAAAATCTATTGGTGCATTTAAACAATAGTAGCTTATATTAAAATTGAGTAGGTTTAAAAGCTGTATTATAGCGCATTAAAATCAAGATCGGTTGAAATTATTACAGCTCTCAGAAGTAAATAGCTACATTCACTCTTTTTCAAAAACATTTTTTCAAATCTTCTCTTAAGAATTAATGAGCATTTATTGGTTGTCAAAATATTTTGTAATGATTTATCAAGAAAGTCTAATTTTCAATTAAAAAAATTATAACCCAACTTTATAACTTTTATTCATTCAGTTGAAAGTGGGCGTTGTGAACTGATGGCCATGGTTAAAGAGAGGCGTACAGCTCCACATGTACCATTGCTGGTGTTGTCTTGCATAAAAGAAGAAGGTTGCCAGCGAATGCCAGCAAAAGACATAGTTGAGCTTCTTCATCTTTCCACCCTTTCTCAACCTTGGCTGGTTTGTTTACATTTTCTTCTATTTATATGACCTTCATGATAAGCATGTATTTGGTTTATTTTAGAATCAAAAAGCCATCTGTAAGAATGAGATAAATTCTATGCATTATTTTAAAAAATAAATATTTGTTGACCTTTGACCCAGGTTTATAAGCTCTAAATCTCAAGTAAAGTATTTAAAAGTGTGAGTCATGAGTGGGATCTGATTTAATTTTTTTTTTTTCCATCTAATTTTCAGGTTATTGACTGTGTTGCTGACAAACTTGATTCAATAGTAGCTGGAATAGTTTGGCTCATTGATCAGTCACAATTTAGATGACCTATTAGGACAGTTTAGGATGTTTTACTTTCTTGCTCATTTCTACGATGGGATATACAACTTAATAATTAATCATTACAGATGAAATCACAAACCCTCTAGTTTTCCCTCTTAAGAAAAAAAATTATAAGCATTGGTGGTGATTTCATAGGACGGTCAGAAAATACAATAAACAGCCATTACTATTTTTGCACATGAAATCTAATGGTTTACATTGCATAACTTTTCATCTCTCAAAATGCTGACGATCTTGCATTTTCAGCAGAGCAAATTTTAAAAGAAAAAGATATCTGTTAGCTAGAATAATAGTTTTAATAAAGTCAGATACTATATCAGATACCAAATTGATGATGATTTTTATTTTGCAACAGATCAGATATTTGCTGTATAATTGTACAATTATTTATGGGCTTGAAAATTTTAAATAAGTAAGTGATTAGCATTTGGGTAATTTTTTTCACAAGCAGTTTCTACTTTATATTTAAGAGAAAGTGATTTTAATTGAATATATCCTTGTAATTTATTTTACTTTAATTCACTTTTTCATACAATATAACATCATCAAATTGCAGCACTATCAACACAATTAAAGCAATTTTAGTTTGCTAGCAGTAATTATTTGCAAAGATCTCTTGACTTGTCAGAAATGATTTGGATATTCAGAATTTATTTACTTGAATTATAAATGACAGAAAAAAGTGTTTTACAATGTATATGTTTACTTCCACTGCTGATCATGATGAGGAAGAAGAATAGCAAACCAAATGTTAAAAAAAGATGTAATTACACATCATTTTGATTTAAATGTTAAAAAGAAATTACTGTCACTTGGAAGTCAAAGTGCTCGTCAATGAAATATATTTTGCTGTTTAATGTTTGATAAATATTCAAAATATATTTATTTGAAACTACCTCATTTAAGATATTTATTAATTAACAAAATAATAAATGTTAACCTTTAATAATGATTAGCCAATAGTCAAATTCAAAGTTTTCGACATTGCCTTCATTAATGGAACAAAAAACATTACAATAATTAATTATTTACATAATATATATCACACAAACAAGAAAGAAAAGAATAAGATTAAGAATGGGCAAAAGTCCCAAATGAAAACAAAGATAAGAAGAACAGAAAGAAAGTGAGTGACAGTACAATATAAAATCCAAACAGGAAAGAGACATTGCAGATACCTATGTAAAAGTGTGAATTTGGTTTATACCATATGGAGTCAACATACAAATGTAGTTATTAATTTGTTTCCATATAAATTCTATCAGGTGTATTTTTAAAGCAATGTACAATATTCCATCATGGTTAGCACTGTTGAAATGTTTAGAAATGGGACAGAGTGTATTGATGTTGTACAGATGCTCTCTAAAATGGTCTCCTAGGCAATGACCTGTCTACCCTCTGTATGATTTTCCGCACTCTTTACAAAGGATGATTTTTTATTCTGAATATTTTGAGAGGGAAAGTGACTTATCAACATCAATCACCTAGGAACATGTGTTACAGTGACTAAGGTTGCAGCTTTTGGTGCCCATATGTGCTGCTATTTCCTGGGCAATTGTGTGAAGATGACCAGTTTCAGAAATTAATTTTGATATTTCGTAATAGCCATTGAAAGGTTTTAAGATTCAAACGCACTGGTAGTTTAAATTCTCTCATTTTATTTATGAATAAATCATCTGGCTCATTAATGCATTCTAGGATGTTTTATTACACATTTAGCGTTTATCGGTTTTCAAATTAAACACAATCAGTAATCAAAAAAGAAAAAGTACCCCCCCCCCCCTTTTTTTTCTCTCTCTCTCTGAACACTTTATGTAAGTGAGCTGGCAGGGCGTGGGTGACAAAAACAAACCACAAAACATGACCATTTGAGAAACGCTACCAATATTTTATGAACATGTATTCAGAAAGACCTTGAGTTTTATTTTAAATTCATGGTCTTACTACACTTATAAATATATGTGTACTTTGATCTGATCTCTTTCAAAAACAAATGTTTCTGTTTGTGCCTTTGGTTTATTAACGTTTGTAAAAATAAATGCTTGTATACTTAATGAAAACTTCAATGAATTAAAATGTTTGAAATATTTATTTGTAATGATTTGTATGTTGTTACTAAATGAATTGTTAAAGTACTATAAACAGGGTAATATATTTATCAAGACTTGTATTCATGGAGAAATCCTTACAAATAAATGTTCAATACTTTAATTATCTTCAATTACATATTTTATTTTTATATAATATATTTGACTTTCCAATCATTCATTCCAACACTTGACTTTCCAATCATTCATTCCAACACATTGGGAATCATAAAAGAACCAATAATATTTCTTATCAAATTTTATTTATGATCAATTCATTACAAAGCACTCACACAACAGATGCTCTAGCCTTCATAAGGCATAAACATACCATATTCCCATTCACCAAAGTAAGAGCCTATGTACAACATATCTGGTTTGCACAGTCCCATGAACTTCTACTTATTCAGGTTTCTTCAAAGACAGGTACAGTTTCTTGTTAATAGTCCTTTTTTCTGGGTTAATTTTCTTCAAAAGCTGTGCAATAACATGCGTGATTTTCTCATTACTCATGTTTAACTTCTTTGATTTGAACTTCTGCAGGAGACCTTTGGTTGTCATTGGTTTTCGCATCAGGTATCTTCTTATAGCATCTTCTGTGATACCATCACTGCTGAAAAAAATAAAAAAATTATATATTAAACAAACATTTTAAACATGCATAAAAATGAAGAGATATAGAAAGGTGTCAAGTGATAGACCTATATAATTCTGAGATTTTTTTAAAACACTTACCTGTCTTCAGATTTATGTTTCTTTACTGGCTGTGATTTTCCATCAGATGATTCTGCCTTTCTCTTTACAGCTGAAAAATAATAATACACTTTTGATACAAATATCACTAAAAAAATATATTGCAGCTTTGACTGCTGAGAACTTTTGAACGATTTATAAACATGTAGTTCATTTCTAGACAAAATACTTTTTTTTTGAAGGCTCAGGGATATAAGCTTAAATTTAAAGCTGATATTTAAAATAATACATATTATACTTCAGATTATTTAATTTAAATCCCTTACATTTCTCTTTAAGCTTGTCTGGAGTTGGTGTGCGACGGTCTGCTTTTTGACTCGATTCTCCAGCAACAGATGTTTCTTGTTTTTCTCGTTTCTCCTTCTTGTCTTTCTTTCCTCCCTGTTATGTGTATACAAATGAAGTCTTGGAATTTTTTTTTTTTTTTAAATTTTTCAAGATATTTTGATTTTTTTTTTTTTTTAAGAAAAATTTCAAAATTTGCCAGTTAATTGTTTCTTTTTTTTTTCTTTTCTTCTTTTTTTCTTTCTTTTCTTCCTTTTATGTTTATACTAATGAAGTCTTGGAATTTTTTTTTTTTTTAAATTCTTCAAGATACTTTGATTTCTTGTTTTCTTTAAGAAAAATCTCAACATTTGCCAGTTAACTGTGTTCAATGGCAAATAAACACTGGCAGCATATGAATACACTTTTTGGCTGGTTGATTGTTTGCATGCCAATAAAATAAAAGCATCGCGTAATCAAATTTGTGAATAATGTTTATCAAAATCAGTGACTGCTAGGTTTAAGACAAAGCCATCTTTTTGTTGAGCATGTTTGAAAATGGTAAAATTTAGGATATATTTTACTTGAACTTTAAAATTTTGAGGTGATGAATAGGGAATATTTTGAAATATAATTTTCTTTGTCACAAACAATGTTAATATTGGAATTTTACCAGGAGTGAAAGACTATGTATAATTATTTACAAGTTAAAATTTCATACCTGTAAAAATATTGCAGAGGCAAGTTTTGCATCTTTCTCTAAATCAGAATCATCCTCTGAACTAGAGCTACTACTGTCATCATCTGCTGGCAGAGTCATTGTGGAACATAAATCATAAATTCACATTTTTTGGAGATGGGCTTTTCAGAAAAATGTTTTAAAAAAATGCACTTAGAAAAAAACAAAAAAACACCCAAGCAGATCCTCAACAAAAGCTTTTGAAGTATATGACAAAGTTACAACTGATACAAGGGCCGGACAATCAAGGCTAAATTATAAATATAACTTGCTTTTGCTTAATTTATCAGATCATTCAAAAGTTAATTGGGTCTAAAAAGTGTTTCATGGGTTATGCTGCTGTAAAACAACTAGGGTATAATAACTACAATGAAGTGTGTTCAAAGTACAAATTAAGAACATGTTTAACAACCTTTCTTTTTCTCTTCTTTCTTTTCTTCTTTTTCCTCTACTTCTTCCTCCACATCTTCCTTCTCCCCCACTTCCTCATCTTCATCTTCCGCATCAGAGTCAAGAATATTCCGCAAACCCGCCTCCTGGTCAACCCCCTTTTCATCATACTTCTTCTCCTTTTCATCCTCCGCATCAAGGCCAGACAAACTGCTAGAGCTCCCTGTGTCTGACATGTAGTCCACCTATTATCAACAAGAACCAAATTAAAACTTATTAGCCAGTATCAAGTATACACAACCCTCAACTATGTAATTACTTAAAAAAGACAGCAGTGACATTATATCTAGAAATTGTTTCATGAAAAACAGGAAGTAGATTTGAAAACAGTATTAAATGGTAAATAATTAACATTTCAATAGTGATAAATTGTCACGTACACTTGGCTTAAGGTAATCTTCTAATTTTCAGAGTGTCATTGCCAACCATTCTTCACAAAATAGATTTATAGATGTTATTTCAAGTTATAAATTAATTTCCTCATACCTCTTTGTCATCAAAATCACCTTCGTCACTTTCTTCAACTGCTTCATCATCAGAGTTTTTCTTTGAGTTTTTTACTGCTTTCTTCGGACCACCTTTTGGCTTCTTTTTCTTTGCTTTGCTACCTAGCAAATATTATTAAAAACATTATATTTAAAAGATAGTAGGTAACTATTATATTAAGTTTTGGAAGATAAAAATTACATATATTCAACCCAATTTTATCAATTAAACCCATGTTTGCTTAGTGCCTTGCATACCTCTAAATTAAAATTTTTAATGTTTTCTGTGTGATTGGAACCTTATGGGTAGTCTTGTGTACTTATCAAATAAAACCAGTATATAATTGTTTTATCACTTGTTGACAGAAGATTTCCCCATTAAGATTACTGGATCATTGAGTTGATCTTCTTTCAAACAGTGACAAAACAAGCACATTAAGAATGATAGATATTATTGAATACATCATTCATATTGACTGTGGTACTTTTTTTTTTCAAAGCTTTAGCCACAACTAGGTGTTTGCAAATAGATTAGAACAAAAGATGTTTTTAAAATTCTACAGCAACAACCTGCAGATCTAATTGTAATAAGTGCAGCTGAAAAAGGCCAAAAGTAAAAACTCCCGTTTTTACATAATGAGCCATACATTTATATTAAATTGCTGTGGTCACCTACCATCTTCATCCCCTTCTTTGTCCTCATCATCATTGTCATCATCATCATCATCATCTGACACATGCATATCATCCCAGTCTTCAAACTGAAGGAAAAAAAATATTTTTTTTTAATATGAGTGAAAATAAGAATGGGCATTTTGTGATGTTTCTTATACAGTGATAAAAATTTATCAGAGATGTCCTATGACTTTTGGAGGCCCCCTGAACCCCGTAAATTATTTTCCCCATGCATTTGAAGGTGATAATGTTTTGTTTCTTCACATCAGAACTTTGGGCCCCTGAAATATCCTAGGTTTCAGGGTCCATGCCATGGCTCTGGAATTGATAGGATTTTAAAATAAAGGTTTATATGAATGACAAAATGACAATCGAAAAGATCATTTCATTCTTTTTCAAAAATTTATTTCCAATAATGGCATGAACACTTTTGAACTTACAAGGTCCTTAGTTTTCTTTGATTTTTTCCCACCTTTCTTTCCTTCTTCATCATCATCTCCATGATCCTCTTCTTTCTTTAATCTTTTTTTGACCATAATACTGAAGAAGTTTAATGTCTTGTCTCTCCTAAAAAAATATTTAAAATCCCATCAATAAATAAATGTAAAATTATGAGAATTTCCAATAATAGTTTCTTATTAAAACAAGCAGGAACATTCTAAAATACCTGCTGTATTCTTCTTCTGCTTCTTCCGAGTTTAGATATTTATATCTCAGAACCGGGCTGAAGTTGTACCACTCTTCCACGGGAAAGGCTTCAAATGCTCCATCTGAAGCTTTTGTGAAAATGTAGTAGGATGTGTTTTCTGTAATTGTACCCTCACGGACACCTTTATATCTTAGAGACAGGGGGAAAAAAAATATCAGAATTACATCCTATAACATTTATATTAGAAATAATTTTTTATTCATAAAGTAATTTCTTACTTTTTATACAATATTTTCACACCAGAAATTCTAAATGTCTTCCAAACCCAGTGATATTAAATTTTAAAATCCATAATAAACTACTACCATAAATTAAAATGGTGGATTGAGAAGATTTTCTTTCCTGTAAGTATTTCCCACTAAATTATATTACATACCTCTTAGCTTGTTTCCCACTTCCTATTTTCAGGTGCCAAGGCTGGTCTTCTGGGTTATATTTCTTGAGCATGATTCCATACTTTTTACGTCTTGATTCTTCCTTTTGGTCTCTGCCATATTCACTGCCTGCTCCAAATTTGGGTAGCATATCAAGATCATTTGCCGTTTTATATTCTTTCAGATTGTTTTCTCTTTCTATTTTAACAGGCTGCTGAAGTCAGGACAGTAATTCATTTGTTAATTAGGTCATAGTGTACATGTTTAAACCGCAAACCCCACTTCAATAATTCAATTTTTAGTATACTGCAAATATTAATCTGTGCCACTTCAAGTGGAGGAGGTCTCTTTAAAAAAAAAACCCACTAAACATGAGATTTAGCAATACTAAATCTACTACACTTAGACCTATTTATACTTTTAATACCTCCATATTGAGGCTGAAATTATTTTTTGACTTGGGTTAAAATAGATGGTGTTTTCTAACTGATTTTTAACTATTTTTCAATTTCTTAATGACAGTAAGCATACCTCGCCAATTTTAGAAAAATCTACAGACGATCCTGTCCCAAACTTCATCATAGTGAATTTTCTTCTCGTGTCTCTGGTTATAAAAGTAAAATAAAATATGGATAAGCATAACGAACATCATCTATCAGAAAATATCAGTAATCTTGATATTTTAAGTTCACAATTTAAAAAAAAAATTTATTTAAAATGTCAGAATACTGTGACAACCAGGACAAGTAAATGAAGATTACATAAATGACTAGGAAAATTTATATCTAATAGGAAAAGAGTATTATTAAATTACACTTCTGATCTAACAGCCATTTTCTTCATAAGCTCTTCAGCTTGAGGCCATAATGAAAAATGTACAGGTTCCTCAGTTTTTCTTTGTATTGCTCTAGTCTGGCAATTGTTATAAGTAGTTAAGGCACATATCATGCAGGGCTGGGTAGTGAAAGAGGGGATATGACTCACTTATAAGATAAGATACTTTTATTGATTCAAATAAATGGAATTTTTTATTTTTTTTTATTCATTGTATATATTTGTTTCAGTCTTGAAATTCCTTGTTTGAGTTTTTTGTTGTTCCTTAAAATTAGTCTGTAGCAAGACTTTCATCAAATAAAGGTGCGTTATAAATAACTGTTGAGTTCTTGAATGTGAGTTGAACAGAGTCTTTGCTTTTTGATTGAACGGAGTTCTCATTTTTCATCTTACAAGATCTTGGAAACTCCTCATTTTTGTTGCCTAATTTGTGTTTGGATGATTGTCATATGCCAGAAAATATAATTTGGAATGAGATAAAATGAAAGGTACACAAAAAGATACCATATTAGTATATCAGTCAATCTGACATGTCTCAAGACACACTGCATGTTTTCAGAGAGGTTGGTGTTCTGTCAAGTTTTATGTTATTGAGGTGTGAAGTAAGTTAGTTGTGATCTGTATGCTTGTGACAGTTAATGACTTGTTATTATCTTTGGAGGCAACGGGGTCTTTGTGATTTTGACTAGGCTGTGTGCAAACAGAGCATCATTATAAGGCCATAGCAAAACCATATAATCATATTTTTTTTCCAGAGTATCCATTAAGCTTAAGCTGTAACAAGTATTACAATTTTTTTAGAATTATTATATTGTACCTTGGAATTCTAACTGTAAACTCTTCTTGTGATATACTTGAAGGTGCACTAGGAGGTGCATTTTGCTGAAAATAAATATATAATTAACGTTTTGAACATTTAAAAAAGTATACCAAACAGTAATAATATAAATAATTTAATTTTTAGTTGATGTAGAAAAATCTCAAAAGCTATCCCCATGTGATGTTACCTCATTTTAACAAAATGAAATAATTTCTGGAAAATTCATAAAATTGCCTTGAGACGTTAAGTAGCAAAATAATAAAATGTACATAATTAATAAAATGTTAATTTTATATTTTATTCAGCTTACATTACATAACTATATATAACTGGATATAACTATAAATTTAAGACTTAGTATAATGCACTACAAAGAATCATTTGGCCAAAAAAATAATTTAACTAGCTATCCAGAGGAATAAGTGAATAAGAGTAGTGGCAATAGTGAAAGTTATCAAATGATCAATATTCATGTTGGGTATGAAGATTAGCCTTGCTAGTTGTATGGGTGCTGGGTGGCCAAGTGATCTAAACTGATTCAATCCCAAGCTTGTGGACCGGAGTAACTGGAGCTCAATCCCCAGAAGAAGCCTAGACATGCAAAAAAAAAGCACCACCAGAACCCAGGGTAAACTTGGAGGGCAACTCATCTAAGAGAAGGCAAACTCTGAGATCAAACCTGGAGAAGGAGTCTTGTGGGCGGTATAACATTAAAACAAACATAATTACGACAACTCCTGTGCTGTGGAATGCATACCTATGCTGTTGAAAGTATAGAGCAGCGAAATTAAAAAAAAGGAAAAATAAAACACTGCTGGTCATCTACTGCATCAATGTCTATCTCCAGTCATTTTGACTAAGTCTTGCCTTGGGATCAAATAGGCAGAGAGAGTAGGGCTGAAAAATTGAGCAACTCTACTCAACTTTAAAGTAATTACAGCTGACGTTAAGGCTCATACTTGGGTCATCATTAGTCTCTGCATGTGAAGAACTAACAATAATATATATTAATATTATTGGAATAGGGCTAATGTTGGTTCAGCGCACCACTCTGAGTTTCAGTGTAGGATTTCCTCCCTTTTATTTATTCTTGGATTGTTACTAAAGTTATCTAAGTTAACTTTTCATAACATTCTGGCACACGGCACACCAAACCAAAATTTACCATGGAATAGAGTCTATTCACAGCTTCGCTCCTCTGCAGACACGCATATTCTGTCCATTCCCAAGACACACACTAAAACATATGGTGAACACCACCCAGGCCTTCAAAACTGCACTCAAAACACATCTCTTTAAACTATACTACCCTAACTGATTCTCCTCCTCTGACCGATAAATGATCGTGTTGGCTGCCGTCCATGGTTTGCTTTGTAAAAGAAGTCTTGGGGTTCATGCTGTTCTTTACTTCATAATTGTATTTGATTTTAATGTCATAATTATGTCTCTTTTGATAATATTTTTATGTACAGCGCGGTGAGCCCAGCTATAAAAGACCACTAATTATTATTATTATTATTATAGAGTCTACAGAGTCTAATTCTAATTTGATTCTTGTTCCGCCTTGTGTAGTGACATTATGAGGCAAATTTAAGATTAACTAATATTAACTTGATCACTAAGACTTATAAGTCTAAGACTAAGAGACATACTTAGAACTTACTACTATTTAAAAAGTAGGCTACATAATAAATTGTAAATTGAATTAAAGGAGTTTAAACCGCTGCAACAACATTTTAAACAAGCTCCTCACTAATAATACTACTACAACTACTTGGCTACTACGACCAGTCTCTAATAATGAGTAATAATATGAGTTGATATGAATGAGTAGTACTGGCGCCTGCGCTGACTCGCTACTGGTCTAGAGTGCTTACTGCTTACTTACTAACTTAGCCTAGGACAACTACTAGTCTTGAGTCTAAGAACAAGAAACCTGCTAGCTTAGCGAGGTAGTAAAAGCAAAGGAGTAAAGGTACATTTAAGGAGGCCTACTTTATCCTCCTAAGTCATCGCAGTTAATATTTACAAGGCAAGTGCCCTAAACAAACCTGAAATGAAGTCATTGTCGTTTTGACTGTTTTATCAAACTACAAAGCAGCTGTCAACAAGCTCTTTTATAAATAAGGTCAGTGAAGTACTAACATAAAAGATATAAAAACTAAAACATGCGTGTTTTATAGGCCATTTTCTTATTTTCACGATATAAAAAAAAATTCTTTAGGCCCACAATTATTCCTCTCAATTTTTAAGACAAAGGAAATCTCGTTGATTATATATTATATAGGCCATGTAAGGAGAATGGGGGAAGGCTGTATTCCAAAGAATCTGCTTTATGGAGAGTTGGCAGAAGGGACGAGACTTATTGGACGCCCACGGGAGCGATTTATGAACGTTTGTAAAAGGAGCATGACGGTAGCCAACATAAATTTTATAAAGAAGCTAAAATTTTAATGTTAAATGTGCATTTTGCTGATATTACATATTGGTTGTACATAATAATAATATGGTCATTTTAGAGTCGGTAGAGGACGTAGGGCAAACTTTGCAAAGTGTAAAATATATTACGTTTTAATATTTACGGGTCATTTATTGATATTACACACACACATAAATATATATACGACTTCCGATTTTCAAGTGGCTAAAAGCCGTGGATGAATTTTAATGTTTGTCATTTTAAGCACCTAAGAATGGGATTTTAATAAATATAGATCTAATTTATTTTGACACTTTCAGTTTTATTCATATCAATTTAATACTTCATCCTTCTCAAAGTTGAGTCAAAGCACAACATCCATCTAATGTTAAAAATTACAAAACTTAAAGAAAATACTGTTCAACTTAAAGATGGCTACATATTAACGAATAACCACTATCACTAGGCAGAAATTAGCCACAAAAAGTCCTATCTCGGCCTTTGAAGAAAGATCCTAACCATAATTTTTAAAAAATGCTACATATTCAGCCCTCAGGGCCTTAGCTAATACTTAGTAAAAGATGGGAAAGGGTACATTTTCCATGTTTGTCAATGGTTAGGGGCGAGCGTGGGCGTTACGCTAACGTATATTATGTGATTTGGTGGAGGTGTGGCAGTCAATATTTGTTTAAACCTTTGAATGATAATTTTATTGGTTTTTGTGGACATTGGACTGATCTACCTCATAAAAACTTTCTAGTTGCAAGAACAGGAGCAACGGGAAAACTTCGATTGTGTGTGCCAGGGTCGATACCTAAAAAATGGTTCCTCCACGTTTCATCAATAAATGACATTTGATATATGCAATAGCCTTTATCCCCCACCCAAGAGCGGCTTTTATATAGAAAAAAAACATAACCGGAAAACGACTATAAACATACATCCAAACAAAACAAATACCAAGGAGTCGGCCTAATATTTTGTATATGCCTTATCAGCTGCGTCAGTAGGGTTGGTTCCACCCAGTGCAGTAAACTCTTGGTGTCACCCTTCCAGACTTCCCCGTGTACCTCCTCCGAGTCAGCCTACTCTGGTGACGCAATGTTCCGGAGGCAAACTTCTCTGGTGTCACCGTGTTCTGTGTGCAACCTGCTCCAGTGGCAACCTGGTGTGGTTGCCCCCCTGTTCTAGTGACACCCTGCACTGGTGCTAACCTGATCGGACTAAACCTGCTCTTGTGGCAATGTGCTCATGATTTTATTAGTTCTGTTTTTTCACCCCCCCCCCAATGGGCGCCCGCAGAAAACTTTCTGGGGGGGGGCAAAAAAAATCGATTAACTTTCCGGGGGGGGGGGGGAAATTTTTCCCCCCCCCCCCCAAGGGGCGCCCGGAGAAACTTTTTTGGGGGGGGGGAAAAAAAAATCGATTAACTTTCCGGGGGGGGGGGGGCAAAATTTTGTTTAGTAATGTTTTAAAATAGTTTTAATTTACTGTAGCGTATTTGTATGTTGAACGAACGGACAGGACATCAGCTTAGTTACTTTCTCTTTATTTTCTCTTTGCTTTAATACATTTTTTTTCTATTTTTTTCTAAATTTATCCAATCAATCCAGGGGGGGGGGAAGTGCCCCCTTGCCCCTACCTGCGGGCGCCCATGCCCCCCCCCCTTTATAATTTTTACTATATTCTTATCTGGTGTACCCGGAAGCCATAAGTGTGATAATACTGACCAAACAAGCAGATTTTTAAAGTACAAATTAGACTTAATTTAAAATACCGAAAGACCACCTTTCTATATCACATCTGTGTTGTTTACTCAGGGTGGGTTGGGAAACAGTTGCGTTGATTTTTCTCAACTGTTCGGTATCACGGGTGACGTTTGTGATTATAAAAATCTGTTGTGACACATTTAAACTATATTATTAAAATTGTGTGGATTTCCTTCGAGTTCAGATATGAGACAAACGAAAAGATTCTTTTGGCAAGTTTCGTACATAAATATGTTACATTCTCAGTAAAATTAAACTTGTGTCAGATAATGTGCCGCAGGATGTCAAATGGGAAACGATGTTCAAACTCATATGGTGCATGGCGCCCTGGGTGGAACCAGAGTGGAGCATCCGTCTCAGTGGGATATTCATCCCTCGCGGGTTTGACTTTATAGTATACACTGGAATTTGGATGCGCTCGCTTCTGGTCTCAACCTGCTTCACGAGATGAGGTGTACTCAGAAGGTGTGTGTGTGTGCATGTGGGAAAAGAGCTAGCAAATAAGTGAAAAAAAATGCAGTGGCGTAGCTAGGGTTAGTGCGAGGTGGGCAGCCTCCTTCCATGAAAAAATTCTGCAGTAGGCAGAAAATGCCGTCCCTCAATATAAAGAAAAAAATTTCCAACTGGGGCGGAAAGCCCCCCTCGCTCCGCCCCCATTCCTGCGTCATTGGTAATATGTGGGGAAAAGTAAGCCAAAGCAAAAAATAACGAATGAGTCGTACGATAAATTAAAAGAAAAAAGTATATATGATTTTTACAAATTACATTAGTAACATGTCATAAACAGTGCAGGATTATGCTGAAGGCAAATGAGGCACGTGACTACGGGCCCTGCGTCATTTGAAGCCCCCCGGGGAAACCCAAGTGCCCCCTGGAACAAAAATATGTCCAACAATAAATCAACAGGCACTGCTGGCACTGCCCCCCCCCATCCCCGAAAAATCTGAAGTCCCACCCCCAGGGTAAAATTTATGAAATAATCACTGCGTACAATATTAAAGGAAAATAATATTTAGGCCTACGTCATTTCAAGAAAATCATCTTAATTATTCACAGGAGGAAAGTGGGGCAGACGGTGAGAGCGCGAAAGGCTACCAAACGAAAGGCTACCAAACAAAAATGAGGAGGGATGATCGACTCCCCTAAAAATGTTAGATACATTCAAAAGAAAGGGTTGCAGTTTATTTCAGACAAATTAATCCGTGGAGGGGACATTTCAGGGGGACAGAGTATCTATCAGTTCGCAAATTAGGTACTAGGGCATCCGGCGCCATACATAACTTGGATTCACTCTGCTTGTGGCGCATCCTAGGATATTATTTTGGCCCCACGCAGTTTCTCCTCCATGCTGTCACATTGAACGGCATGGGAGAGGGGGCTAAGCAGACATCGAGGGCGTCGAAGGCTCCTGAGCGAATGTAATGTTTGGGATGGGGGATTATTGAGTCCTTCCCCAGAAAAGATTTGATAAATTCATTTAAGCACAAACCTAAATTTAGTTTTGCACCATTCCGCACTTAATCGGTGAATAACAAAATGTAGTTGTCTCTCAACCTGTTTGTGTTAATAAAAATGCTATATTTTAAAGTGGTACTAAAATACCGTAGTATTGTTATTTTATTTCTATTTAAAAAAACATTTTTTTTCGGAGATGCCTGAAAATAAACACTAGGTGGTGCCATGACGCTTGCAATTTTCTAGATGGTTCGAGATCTCCAGTAGCGTGGGCTAGACTATCTACAGCTTAAACAGTGGTGGTACTATGGTTAGTTTCACCTGAGGCAGACCACGATTTTTTTTGCAGCCCCACCCCCCCCCTTTTTTTTTTCCCTTGAACAAAAAACTATGCTGCTGGGCAAAATGCCACCCCTCCATAATACTCCCTCGAAAGAAGAAAAATTAGCGTGGGCTATACTATTTACAGCTAAAACAGTAGTGGTACTATGGTTAGTTTCACCTGAGGCAGACCACGATTTTTTTTGCAGCCCCACCCCCCCCCTTTTTTTTTTCCCTTGAACAAAAAACTATGCTGCTGGGAAAAATGCCACCCCTCCATCATACTCCGTGTAAAGAAGAAAAAAGTGCCACTCGGGATGGATCGCTCCTTCTGCACCCCCATTCATTAGACTAGGCCATTGAGCTGAAATATAAATTGAGATTTCGAACAAAATTATGCAAGTTAATTTTTACTACTATTTTTTTTTCTTGACAGTGCATAGATTAAAAAAATCTGGTAAAATCAACATGGCCTCATTACCCTGCCTTCGATCGCAATACTCTGTCTACTACGGTCCACACTTCCTTGCCTATGGCCACTAGGGCCTTGTGAGTTGAGACTTTTTTTTTTAATTCAAGGGATGAGAATTTCGGTTTAAAATTTTTTTTGGCATTCTCCCATGACTTAGCCTACTTTTTACATCTACCCATTTTGTTTCATGGAAAATTGCCAAAGAAACATTTGCGTATTGTCGAAAGGAAGTCAGTGAACTGAGGGTTTTGCCACGCGGTAACACAGTTTGCATTACATTAGTACAGGAAGCCTACATTATTATCCAACTCTTTCAGCCTTTGTTCAAAATGAATCTTTTAAAACGTACTCTAACTGTTAAACAATTAATTAAATCAAGACTAATAAATTATTAAGGTGACAATGTAACATTAATTTATATTATTTACAATATTGAATATTATTGTACTATTTAAGAATTTAAGACAATTTAAGTAAGTTAACTTTAACGTCGACCGTTACCAGTGAACCAGTCACCATGTTTGCACTGATCACTGTTTTTTTTTCCAACCCCCCCCCCCCCCCCCCTCTCTCTCTCTCTCTCTCTCGTTAATGGATGGTTCATATTTGATAAAATGAAGGTCCTCATTTTAGGAATAATGTGGTACTGGTGTAGTAACATATGTAACTAGGTAAATGCGTAATGGATGGGTGGGATTTTCTTTGTTCATCTATGAGCCGAGTGAATGTAAACATATATCACGTGACAGACGCTAAACTTATGCATGACACATTTTCGACCAATGAAAAATAAAACTCACTTTATGTATATCCAATCAGAATTTAAAATTTATTTGCTGCTGTTTGGTGTTAATTACCATATGTTGATAAACAGTGCGCAGTTGAGCCATAACTAAGCACCAGAACACCAGAATTAGAACGATTAGTCTAAAACAACGGATGAAAACACAGTGGTAAAATAATTTGTTACTTAATAAGTGCTACTTGTTCACTATCAGTTAGACATTTATTTAGCACCTTGCAATATGCCATTCATCGGTAGAGACTGGAGATCACCAGGCGATCAGTGGGTGCGAACAACTGAAGGATGGGAAAGAATGAGACTTTGGCGAGTCAAGATTTTCGAAAATTTGAATCAAAACGCTGTTGCAAGGTAGTAAAATAATTATGTCTGTTTATTGTGCACTGAAAGTCTACGCTTCGGAACGGTGTTACTTTTCTATTAACTCCTTAATTTAATAACTTACCGTTCATGAAATATAGTTTCCATTCTTAAAAATTAAATTAAAAATAAAGTATTTTGAACATTTTACCACATATCATGGGCATGGGTCATCCGCTATCTATTAACTTTCTCTTTATAATTTATTAAATAATTCAAAATTATTTAACAAAGTTGCGCTGAAAGGGTACAATTTTTTCTTATATTTTAACTTAAAGCTAACTTTAAAAAATGTAATAATAATCTAGATAGATAGGCAGGTAGGCCAATGTAAAGAATATAAATGTGTGTGTAATATCACCATCAATGCAGTCCATGAGAGTCAATGGCGCTACATCTCATTGAGTGCTCAGGCCTAGTTCACCATGTCCATACAATACAATATCCTTCTACATAGACATATCCATGTTTTTTGTGATTTTGCTCCATGCACACTCTTCCAGCTAATCATGGCTAAAATAAAATGTAAATCCAACTGGATAACATTCTAGGTGGCCATCCATAAATCCTGTCATTGTCAGGCACAGCCATAGTTTTTATTTTCTCCTGACAGTGTCATTAGCTCTGCAGCACAACTGTTTGGAAGGGAGGGGGCCCTTCACATCCCTCAGTGTTGGTACCTTTGTTTTAGGTTCAGGTTCCTAGCCTTTGTAAATCCCTTACCGAGTATGAGGCAAGAGTGGGGGACTCTTTTTATATTTCCCCAGTACAGCTAAACCTGGTTGGCGTTCCACCATATATGTCCCCTGTAGTTGCCCAATGAGAGATCAGCCACTCCATACAAAATATTAATAACTAAACATAATATAATAATATAACATAACTACTATAGTATAATTTATATCAAGGCAAATTTTTAGACTCATAGCACAATTCCACCTCATAAAAAGAATGATAGTGAAATTTAAAAAAATGATTTGATTGGTAGATATCTCTTTAGTTCTGCTATTTTCTTCAGAGGACCTCTTTTTCAGTTTGTAGAATTTGCAGAATTTTTAGCCAATAGCTGTGCACATATTTAATGAAGTATGCAGTTACCAGGGGTGTCATTTCAGGGGCTGTGAGGCAAATTGATTATGAATAGTGACACTCAAGAGTCTGAATGTTTGCAGGCAAATTACTTTTGTAATCAAGAAATTTGCTATGGGTCCAGAATATAGATAAGGTTTGGAAATCTCTAGTTAGACTATCTGAGTATGATATACATCTGGTTTTTTAATTAAAAAACAAATATTTTTCAGCTAATTTGATTGAATAATTCATATTTGTATATATTTTTCGAATACCCCTTTTCTTAAAGTTAAAGAAAAAGGGGACAAAATACTTGTATATTCATTCATTATAAAAAAAAATGAAGGAAAAAAAAAAAAACTTAGGTAAAATAAGGAAAGGCGTTTGATGGACTAGATGAGGTTAACACAGTTAAATTTCACCACTGAAATTTTTAATACATGTCCCAGCTACCCTGCCCTTGGAAAAGGGTGCCATTCTACAATCTGTTGATGGTACTGATTAAAGATATGCTTAATCAAGTTGAGAGCTTTCATTATTTAATTCTAATAAATAATAGAAACCTATGATAATCAAATTATTGAAAAAAATATTTGTTTTACCTTACTTTAAAATAGTATTACTTTGTAATTTCAGAATAACACGCCTTGCTATAGAAGACCTGCATTTCACCAAAGGAACAACTGAAATTACAAGTAGGAGACAGCCATATATATTTTTCAACAATGGCTCATCCAAAGAAGTAACTATTAATTAAAAATAATTTAATTAACAAAATAAACACCTATTATCATTGTATTTAATTTGATATAAGAAATTATAGATTAGAGAAAGGAATATTTTATTTTTTTATTTTTCAGCTGAAATTTCTAAATGTATTATTATGTTAATGAATAAACATGATTAAATTGAAAAGTAGCATACAAAAAAAAAAAAACTTAAGTTATTACTGAGTTATATTAATTTTTTTTCCACTTGCAGAAATTAGAGCTGACATCACTAAGTGAAGCTTTAGTTAGATTAGATATGACTGGTGCTGCCAGAGACATCAGCAGGGCAAATTATGTGACTAAGGTAATTTTTTATTTCTTAAAGTCTGGTAAGCTTAGTAATTTAAAGTTTAAAAAAAAAATCCCAGAATTTATTTTTCACACCAGTCACAAGTTATTAAATCCTACATACAACTTCCCTTCAATTAAACATCTAAAAATACTTAGTGTTGAAGTCAGATAATTAGAAAGTATTTAAATTAGGTTCCAAAGAAAAATAATACAATTGACAATGATTGACAAGTCATAGTATTTCAAAAGAGATTGCAATGTTACTTTTAGCTTGGAATAAAAAGCATTTAAAGAAAAATCTTAAATATTATTTCAATTTCAGCTAATGACATTAATCTTGGAGAAAAAATTGCCAGCCCTAAGTGGGACATCTCAAAAGCTTGTATTTAATATACTTGAGTCTATGGTCTATGAAGGTATGAACTGAAGTATTTGTATGTTAGTAATGAATTGTTTATAATTGATCTATTTAAAAATTTTGTTTTAATAATTTGGTTCCATGACAAATGCACCCATGAAAAACATGCTAAAAAAACGCAGCACACACATATAACTGCGTGACGCAAAATTCTGCGCACACAGAAAATTAAACAAACTGTAATTTTTAAAAATGGCAGTTGAAAGATTTCGGTTAGTTACCAGCATAAAAGAAAAGGTGGCAATTATGAAAGGCAACATATAAGCATTTTAAGCATTTCAGAGAAGAAAAATTAAAAATGGGTCATCCATATCTGACAAATTTTTTAAACTCTACAATTATATTAAAATTTAAAAACAAAATATTACATTTAAATTTCTATTTCGCAAAGAAGAAAATTATAATTGTTTTTCTTTAAATTGACAGTAATTCTACTTTAAAATAAATTTTTTGATGAATAAAACGATTCACATCATTAGAGTATAGAGACTGACTTGGAGCATATTTCCTAAACTTTAAATCGGGGGTGCCCAACTTGTGGGTCACATGCCACATAAAAAAATTTGTTGCCCGCAGATTCCATACTTATCATGAATAAAACAAATTCATTCTTCATTCAGTCGAATTTTATATTTAAAAATTAAGTGAGTGAAAAGATATACAAATATCACATTAACTTAGATCCATTAGTTATGGTTATTTTCATTTCATTGTGTAAATTAAGTTTCTTTATAATACTATTGGCCAGCTGGTAAATCAATACTTCTATTGGCCAGCTGATAAATCAATAATTCTATTGGCCAAATGGTAAATCAATAATTCTATTGGCCAGCTGGTAAATCAATAATTCTATTGGCCATTTGGTAAATCAATAATTCTACTGGCCAGCTCGTAAATCAATAATTCTATTGGCCTGCTGGTAAATCAATAATTCTATTGGCCAGCTGGTAAGGCAATAATTCTTTTGGCCAACTGGTAAATCAATAATTCTATTGTCCTACAGCATTTAGTGGGTGTTTATTTTGATGATGGGTGTAAAAAAACAAATAAAATTAGGCAATTTTTATCATACTGTCTCATGCATTCTTCCCAACTTGCCTTTTATGCTGATAGACAATTGTACTGAACTATTTTAACCATAAAAATTTTGCTTAAAATAAAATTTCATTATTGATGTGCGCAATAGTCTGTGTCCACGGTTGTCAATGTTTGCAATTGAGAGTGTGAAAATTTTTTATCTAAGCATTTGTCGGTGTGTGTTATTTAATATGTTATCAATTGTCAGTGTGCACAGTTATGTCTGTGGATTTTTTCTGTGCACATTTATTTTGTGGGCATATGTCTGGCCACCTAATAATTTGTGGTAGCTTTTTTTTTACACCTTAATATAATAATGCCAATATGAATATCTCTTGTCGAATAAAACTATTATTCTAAGCGGAATCATAAATCAGATTCTCATGAGAAATGTACATTTAATTGTAGAGAGGACCAGAGGTCATTGTGTATTCACATATCATTTGTCATAGCAATCAAGACAGAACTAAACATAGGAATGATGAAAGATCTCCTTGAATGTGCTTGTGACGCCCTGCATGAAGGAAAACATTTCCATATTGGGAGCCAGTGCTTATGGTCCAAACACATGGAATCTGTAAATAGATTAACATCCAAACTTGCAGAGTATCAAATGAAGGAGGTAATTTCATGTCTTTGGTGTATCTAAGAGAACAGAGACAATTTCATATCTTTGGTGTATCTAAGACAGCGGTTCTTAACCTGGGTTCGATCGAACCCCAAGGGTTTGGTGAGTCAGTCTCAGGGGTTTAGCTGAGGTCTAAAAAAAAAAAGAAAAAAATCATATTTTATCTTTCCTATTAAAAAGGGTTCGGTGAAACTGATGTGGTTCCGTACCTCTAACAAGGTTAAGAGCCACTGATCTAAGAGAACAGACACAATTTCATGTCTTTGGTGTATCTAAGAGAACAGACTCAAATTCATAACTTAAGGCATGAAACCTGTAGGAAATTTTTATTCTGTATCATTCTGGAGTTTAAGATCTTTTGTGCCTGTAAATTTTCTAGTACTATGGAACTTTTGTTCTAAATGGAACTTTTGTTCCAAATGTAAAGCATGTTCACACACCCACACCATGTTATTATTATCAACTGTTTAAAAGAGCTGCAGGCATTAAATAGTCAGGCTCAGAGACTTAATTGGTTTTTGAATATTTGAATATTTTTTGTATTTCAGAGAAATAAAGATGGTAGAGTGATGCTTTCTGACCTGCCGACTGACTGCCTGCGCACAATTTTCTCTCAAATCTCAGATCACAAAGATGTTTTAAGGGCTGGACAAACAAGCACCACACTTAATCAGGTGATTATAGAAATTAAATGATGATTATAAAAATTAAATGAAGATGCCATGAGGGATTCTAATGAACAAAACAAGCTTAGATTATATTAGCAGAGTAAACTATTTGATATACAGTGATTAAAGAAGAGTATTAACGTCTTTGCATTCTATTAACATATTTTTAGGTGACAGAAGAAAGATCACTTTGGAGAGACATGTGTTTATACCACTTCAACAATCGCCAAATTCTCACATTTCTACCAAAGCAAACAGATGATGTTGATATAGATTGGAAGAATATCTACAGGAGATGTTACAAGTAATTGAAAAACGATTTTAAATATAATGAAAGTTACAGTAATAAAATAATTGAGTATTTATTAATAATTTTAAAATTATTATATATCTGCAAAAAAATGTTTAAAAAATTATTGTATGTTTCAGACGTTTTGGTAAAAAGGAGACTTTTGCAGACATGCTAGCATTATGTTCGCATTGCTGTGGCATTCATTGGAAGGTAAAACTTGTTCAGTGTTGTTGAAGTAGCAAATAATGATACTAATATATAGTTAAGCTATCTTTTCCTCAAACAGAAAAAAAAGCATGGTCTTAATATCACATTTATATAATAATTTACTTTGTCATGAATCATATAATCTGTTAAAATGTTCATAAAAATACAATAGAATACACTTATAAAAGTAAATACTACATTTAGGCTTTAAAAAAATAACATCATTGGGCCTCTATGAAATATGATAATGTTGCTTTTACAGGGTGTAGTTTAAAAAACAAGTGTTAAAAACTTAAGAAAAATTAAAAACATTAATTAAAACAAAATGTATCTAAACTTAAAAAAAATTATTATTCATGCTTGATAAAATTATGTCTTTAAAATAAAACAATTTATTTTTCAGTCTCTTGGACACCCATGCATTGGGGATCAGCCATTCAAGTGCAAAGATTTAAGTCCAGAAGATTTCCTCTCACTTTTTAAACTTTGAGTTCATTATTTGAATAAATTGTGAAGTTCTTAACAGACAAAAAAGCTGAAGAACAATCCTTTGAAATACCAGTATTACTGAAGCATACTGTTTCCTACTAAGTGTGATGTAAGAGCACTGTCAAAAACATCAAGGTTGCAATGTTTATTTCTTTGTGCATTTTGTCACAGGTTTTGATAGTACGTTTACAGTTTAATTTCCAACTTTTCTAAGTGAATTGAACATTACATGTTTTTTAACATAAAATGCAGCCAGTGTACTTGAGGGAATAAAATGTTATTCTACAATATAACATAAAGATCTAAACTGATCTAAAGATCTAAACTGACATGAAGATCTAAACTGACGTTCCTTTACATGATTATAATTATTTGCCTGTTCTACCATCTGTTTTTAAACACCACTCACTTAATTTATTTTATTATGATGCACCAAATAATTTTCACTATTGATTTTAAGTTAAAAAAAAACAAAGGAAAAAAAAAGGATACAGTTGTTAAGGAACAGATCTTTAATTTTGAACTCCATGTTTGCAGTTGAAATTTCAATTTAAATATTTCTTAGTTTAATACTTAATATGACTTATCTATGTACAAATTGTTATTTTAAAAGTTGCATTTTAAGAAATTTTGTATTTTTTGAAAATCATAGGTAAGTAAACATGACTCATTTACTTGCCAGTTTTGAAAAAGTAACAGTATGCATATAGTTGTGTGATGGGCATTGATGTAGTAAAAAAATATATTTTGTAATATATTTTAATTTATAATCTTATGGCAAATGTACTTATATCATTGTATTTACTCCCTTGATCTGAATTTATATTTATTATTTAGATAAGGACTTTCAGTTGTACATTATTTTTGTTGTGATATATTCACATTTTTTCTGTTCATAGGTGCATTATATTTCTCCACATTTTCACATTTTTTGTCATTTTACTACCACTCATTCTTCATTTAAAGAGATAACAATTATATATCAAGTTTATCCAAATCATTATGATTTTTTTAATTCAAAAGAGAGCTTAGCTCATTTAAGATTATTGGATCTCAATTAAAAAGGTATTTACTATTATTTTTTGTTTTTAAAAGTTAATGTTTTCAAGAAAAGGCACTTTGATTCAATTTACATCTTTAATACATTAAATTTTTTTTTCCTGTTTCTATCATGTCTGATTTTTGTTTTAAGCCAGAAGAACAATGACTCATTATATGCCCCTTTATATTTTTCAATTTATAATTACTTTTTTTACAATGTAATAATGTGATATAAAAGCAAGTTTTGGCAATTAATTATTATTTATGAAAAAAAATATTTTCAATATTTTCAATAGGTTCAAGAATTGAATTTACTTTAATTTAAGTCACAATTTTACTTACTTAAATGGGACTGCATAAAACCAAGAAAGAGCATGCAATTCTTCATTCAATGTTTGGAGGTAGGATTACACTAAATAACAGCAGCAATTATTCAAAGTAATTTCACCAGTTTTGACAAAGCACATGCTGTTAATGAAAAATTTACAAAGAACCAAACAAAAACATTGTATAGAACTTAAAATGTAATGGTTTATTTCTTTAACTGTATGGCATGTTCAACAAAATCTATATTGACACAAGCTATAATATAAGTATTCTTGTACTCCAAACTAAGTCAGTTATAAACTGATTTACGAAGCACTGATTTTTAAAAAAAAAACGACAACTTAAAACATTGATGTCTCAATATATATGGAAAAACATGTATGCTCGACATATTTTCAATACTACTGACATTTCTATTAGATATTTCTTAATCAAAAACTTAATGTATGAAGGTTCAAGGGGTTAAATGTTTTAATAAATACCCCCAATTTGAGTGATTCCCCAGTTGTATTTGATGACTTATTTAACATCTACATATGTGTATTATAATTTTTTTAAGATGTAAAAAGCTGTAAATATTTATTTTCTAATTTGACGTGTTTTGAAACATGCAATTTATTCATCTTATAATGTTCATGGAGTAAAGTTTTAATTAATGCTGACATATTTTATTTCTGAGTAATATTATTTTTAGTATTATTTAGCCTTTGTTAACGCTGAGTGAAAACATAAAGGATGAAAAACTAGTCAGAGGTTGAGGTTGTCAAAGAAAGAACAAGAAAATATGCCACGTGTAGTCTAAAATACTCAAGTTCATTCCTTGACAGGTAAACAAATGTGAAAGTTAGGGTGACTTAAACTAAAAAAATACCAATAATCAAAATGCTATCAGAAATCCTCCCTTTTTATGCGATTTAAACAAGAGTGCTTCCTAGTCATGCTAGATCAAAGTGTGCTTTAATGTGGCTTTGGTGCCTCTAAGTATTACTACTTTGCTGGGATTGTATTACACATGTAACTGTCTAAATTATGTTCGACTCTATGTGTTGTGCAATTTTTATTTGAACCACTGTGATGATACAAGGAGGCATTCCACCATTGCTGTACATTTTACACAGAAATGCAATGCAATAAGATTTTGAGTAGTTACTTGTGTGTGATAAAGATATTCCCATTTAACAGTGGAAATGACTTATTTCAAGAAGGTTCAACTATCAAAATCTTGTTTTGAATGTGCTAATGGAATCTTGGAGACATTGCTTTTTAGCAAATATTTTGTGATTATCAGTTATAGTCTTTTAAATGATTTTTCTCATTTAAAAGACATGTGATATGGAAAGAAATGAATAAAACATTCTAAAATTGCCTAAACAATTTGTGTATTTTTGATCTTGTGTTTAAATAATTAGTTAGATTTTAAACAAATTGTTTCAACAAATTGTAAATTAAAATATGTTAGACATTTTTTATAGCTTACAAATTTGCATTTGTTGTTTAAAGCTGTTTGAAAAACAAGATGCAATAGAGGACCATGAGGCTCAGGAAACAGTTTCTACCCTGCTTGTACCTTACTGACCTTCAACTGTTTGATTGGCCGAAATTAATGTAAAGATAATTTTTAAAAAAAATAGACAGGCATAGTTAAAACGATGTAGGTGAAATGAAACAAGCGTAACTTCCTGAATGGTTCAAGGATTAGAAATTCTGCAATTAAATTCTGCGTTTAAATACTTTTTTTCCGATTTTATAAACATTCCAAGTGCTCTAAATAGTAAGATTGAAAATTAATTGATAGGGCTTTACATACTCACGTAAATATATTAAAATGGTCTGGAAATACATACATAAACAATCGGATAATAATATTATACATACTAATACTTCGCATATATATATATATATATATATATATAATTTATATATTTATATTCCTTGAGTTTATTTTATGAATCTTTCATTGAAAACTTAATTAGCTCATTTACATAAAATGAACTATGACTAAAGTTTATGACTTTAATACTTTAATTGAAATTATACAATAATAAGGAGAAAAGGGAATAGATAAAAATGCTTTAAAGGGAGACGACGAGAAATAAATGTTGGCCACGTAGGGGAAATAACAATTAAAATTCCATTGAGCAAAACGGTAGAATAAAAAGTTTGATTTGTGTCAACAATGACATAACTGTAGCGCCACCTGACGGGGGAGCAATAGTTAAGTTATCAGTGGAGTGTTGAGTGTTGAGAGAAGTCAATGTGTTATTCGTACTGTGCTACTTGGTATTAGTAAAATATATTTTTTCAATTCGGGGATAAGTTGTTTTTTTCTTTCTAGTGACCAGTGTAAACTTATGTTGGCTTGCTATTGGATATAACAACATGTGATCAGTTCTATTTAAATAAAGAAAAGGTTAGTTGATTATTAAAAAAATAACTAATTTTACTAATCTGATTAATTTGTAATAAAATATATAATATAACTGTGCATTATAGTGTAAGCATAAGTAGACGACTCAGCTACTATGATCTGTTTCGGCACTAAGTAAGAGTAAGAGTCTCTGTTTTAGTAAAACTACATAAACTTTTTTCCTGATTATTTTCTATTTATCCCCCCCCCCCCCCAAGACTATTAATTCAGAATCAGAAGTAGACCATAATTAGAATCACCTGACTTGTATCTAATTGATAAATAGAAAATTATTATGTTTAACAATTTTTTTCCTGATTATTTTCTAATTAACCCCCCCCCCCCAAGACTATTAATTCAGAATCAGAAGTAGACCATAATTAGAATCACCTGACTTGTATCTAATTGATAAATAGAAAATTATTATGTTTAACAATTGACTATACTATACTTATACTATACTGCAGAACCTAGGAAACAATAGTAATAGTAATAGCTTGTTTTTAGCGTTTAAGTTTTCTAAAAAAATAGACTAATAATTAAATTAATGAATATATCAATTGTTTCCTATGTTAAT
The DNA here is from genome assembly GCA_964033795.1 of Lymnaea stagnalis. NCBI lineage: Eukaryota > Metazoa > Mollusca > Gastropoda > Lymnaeidae > Lymnaea > Lymnaea stagnalis. The sequence goes on along the minus strand of CAXITT010000579.1, from coordinate 346,343 downwards.
TTTTAATGAATTATAAAAGGGAAGATTTTGTATGATTTGCAAAATAAAAATAATGTAGTCTAAGGCCAGGCTTTGACTTTCAAATTTTACTTTGTGTCTAACAATCAAATGTTTAGAAATTATTTCCTGTGCTACAAATACCGCGTTTTTTGTAGGTTGTCATGGCAATTGTCAAGCAGTTTAAAAATGGAATGGTTAAGTAAAAATAGGCTTTCGCATTTTATAATCAAAATATAAAATATAATCAATCATATGTTACAGTAGGATATGTTCAAATTTATTAAATATTATTATCGAAATGTATTCTCTAAATTTTAGGATTATTTAATAATGGTTTATTTATTATTTTTCATATTTCAACATTAATAAAAACAACAACTTATAGTGGGCCCTAATACTAATGTTATAATTAAATTAATTAATATTAGCCTAGTTCTATTTTATATTTATTTTAAATTATATTAAAATTAATAATATCATATCATAGACATAGATGAGACCCAGGACTGATTTTAAGGTAAAACTTAAATTAATTGTTAAAAATTGCTGAATGTATACTTATCTTATCTTATATAATCTTAGCATTTACTTGATTAATATTCGAAATATCTAATCTAAGGTAATAAAATAAAAATATACTTGAACTTGTTAATTGGATTTAAAGAATTAAGAAATAAAAAAGGAATTTCATAGTCATAATCATATGAATCATTTAAATTTATACTGTTAAGTCATATTATTAATGTGTTACTGTACATGAAAAACTAATTTATTAAACAATTATATTCCCTTTTACTATGCATTAAAATATAATACTTATAATAAAATACTGTCAATCACAAAGTTGACTAAGTCAGTAGGTGAATCAAAGTTAGCTTTAATTACATCTCTTAATCTTAATAATAATAATTTTGTACTTCATTAATTATTTCTTAGGGACATAATCTATAGTAGTATAGGCTATAACTGTGTAATTGTAATGTTCATTTGCTCTGTTTACTTTTAGTCAAGTTTTTAATTATGACAAGAGCATTTTTTACGAAACTGTTTTGGCTCTCATGTAGCCTACACTTTACATTAAGATAATTAATGAATTATGTCACAAATTGTTTAATTTTAGCACATGGAATGCTAAAAAAGGTATACTAAATATGTTGTAAAACTACTGTTCCCCATGTGCATTCTTTCATTCAAACTAGTGCTGTTTAAAATGGGAAAAATACCAAATTTAATTTAAAAAATTAATACCATTCACAAATTTGAAACAATTATTTACCATACTCATTTTTTTTTAAGGCTGCACTAAGTTTTAAATTTTATAACACATCTATACAAATTAGTTAACCCAAAGAAGTATAAATATATTTATCACACGCGAAATTAAAAGTAATAATAATTTCCAAATAAATAAATTTATATGGACTTACACTTACATCCAATAGTAAACATTGTGTCCAGTGTTATTGGAAGGATGGGATGAATAATTTCTATTATAATTTCAAATTAAATTTTGAACTAAAAGATTGGTCTAATTCACCATGATAATAATGTGACAATAAAAGGGAAGTTTAGAAAAAAGGGGGAGGGGTGTGATGGGTTGGGGGGGGGTGAGATTCATGTTGACCTGCAAACTTAAAGCTCTCATCATGTCACTAGTTTTTGAGGTATTATCATTGAAAGCTGATAAGAAAACCCCACTGTTAGTATCACCACTGTGGTCTTGCACTGAAAAAAAAAAGAAAAAAAAAAGTTGAGATTTTAGTTGCATTTGTGAAATAGTTATTTTTTCTTTCTTAAATGAAGGAAGATTTAGTTGGGATAACAGTAACAGGCTTTGATTTGTACTTTGACTGTAGCTCGTATCACCTCATGATGACTTGTATCACCTCATGATGACTTGTATTACCTCACAATGACTTGTATCACCTCACAATGGTGAAATTTAAATAATAATCAATAAATGGTCTTAAATTTATAATTTTTTACTATAGAATAATGCGACCTAGAACACTTCAGAATAGTTCATGTAACAAATGATGGATTTGAGTGTTATTAAAGCATTATTTAACAGTTGTGCACACATGCCTGCACATCATAGTTTTCTCAGCTTCAGGATAAGTATAGAAATTAACGTTTAAAAAAAGACTTGAGCATAAAGTTTCTGCACCTCTTCCACATAGGAAATTTTACGCAAATAACCAAAGTTTACAGTGTCATTCTCCACACATTTACTTCAACTTTAAAAATACAATTAATTGTATTCATAGTGGTTACTTGAGGTTGCATAATGCTTGTTCTTTTGAGTTTGCTTGCCTGAAAATTGGACCATGAATGTTCTTAAGATAAAAATTGGTTGGGATTAAACAGGGATAAATCATTGGCTAATTCCTTACCAAAGGTGGATTCAAGAAGAATACAAACTTCTGACCTCAATCCAGTAAAGAATATCTGAATTCAGTGTCACATCCTTGAGTGAAACAAAGCATTTACCATGTTGAATGTATACAAAAATAATCCTGACATTGCTAGGCCTAGTCCTCTTCACATAATAATGGAGATAATGGATTCTATTGTGCTATGGAGAGCATTTTATTCACTCATTCAAATGGAATTACGAACTGCATTCTTTAGATATGCTTGTGCTGTCATTTTTAGAGAAAGTGTGGCATTGTGGAATGAGGCAAACAAGACAAGTGGAGATATTTATTTTAACCAGTGGATTCTCTTCACAACGATCAGTAAGGCAGTCAAAGGGTTACAACAGTGATATAGGCATATTTTTTGAAAACATTCTTAGGATTACTTTTGATAGGGAAATAAATTTGAGGATTAAAATGCAGTGAGACATAACTGCATAGGTCTTGCAGTTCCCAAGCATTGTATAAAGTATTTATTGTGTTGTGTCTACTGAAGTTTTTTTTTTATTCTGTAGTATCTCTTAATGGGTTTTTTATTTTGTAGTGTCTACTGAAGTTTTTTTTTTATTGTGTAGTGTCTACTGAAATTTTTAAATTTATTTTGTAGTGTCTACGGAAGGTTTTTTAAAAATTCTGTAGTGTCTACTGAAGTTTAAAAAAAAATTATGTAGTGTCTACTGAAGTTTTTTTTTATCGTGTAATGTTTACTGAAGTTTTTTTTTATTGTGTAATGTTTACTGAAGTTTTTTTTTTTTTTTTGTTGTGTTTACTGAATTTTTTTTTTTTTTTTTTTTTTTTTTTTTTTTTGTAGGTTTTTTTTTTTTTTGTTTTGTTTTTTTTTGTTTTTTTTTTTTGTGTTATGTTTTTTGTTGTTTTTTTTTTTTTGTGTTGTGTCTACTGAATTTTTTTTTTTATTATGTTGCCTAGTATTTACTGAAGGTTTTCTTTTTATTGTGTAGTGTTTACTGAAGGGTTTCATTAAAAAAAAAGATATTGATCATTTGGCTTTTAGTAAACATTTTATAAAAATAAGAATCTTCATTACCTTTTGGTGAACTTTGAAAATGACATATATCTGCATCGCCAAAGCCTGAGAGCATACCGAAAAAAAGGGAAGCCCAATTTGAAATTATTGGTTGCATAAGAATTTATTACACTACAGTAGTCAGATGGCTATTTGTACAACATTTTTACTTCTCGAGTTATATTCTTGTGGGCTTACATGCATTTGAATGTGGCATTACTCACACAATCAATGTTTTTCCAAACCCAATCACCCAACCCACCCCCCACACACACACTTTCAACTTTGTTAAAACCTGTCTGGCATTCCTAAGATGCTCGTTCAAACTTTCTTATAACTTACACTCAGCTTACATGCACATTACATACATATGTCTACCTATTTATTATTTGTCATCAGTTCATTTCTGTTGTTGCATTTTAAATTGCTTTTGTTTGTGTGTGTGACGCTCAGAGAGGCCATCCACGGCCCATGACCTGCGTATGATTATGATAGACTTCTGATTGCGGTCTGAATGACCTGAACCATGATTTTTTGCAAGATGGGTACTGATTCCAGCCTAGGGGCTGGGGTCCCCTTACCGGCTCACGGTCTCTCCGTCCCCGGTTCCCGGGTCACCACTATGTCTGTCAAAAATGTTAAAACTACCTTCCCGGGTGCCTGTCGACCCACGGATCCGGGTACCGGTACCTGGGGTCTGGACGCAGCAGATTTTAATTTAATTCTTATGCATAATTTGGAAATAATAGAGAGCCGCGGGAGTGCTGCGAAAATCATACTGTGTTGTATGCTACAAATTATAAGTTTTAGTCACTTAGAGAAAGTTGTAGGTAATTAATATAAATTGTATCATTGTAATATTTTTAATCACATGATTTTGAAATATAAATTAATTAAGGTTTCTTTTAAATAGGCCTATATAGCCTGCAACCTCCTAAATAAATAAATATATCATTAACACAATTATGTCATAACAACGTGGGCAGTTCCTGCAAGTGCTTGTTACAAGGCGATTACGTGCCTGATGTAAGACATACCGTACTGAAACGCACTCGAAACCAAAGGGAATGGGTAAATTCTTTTATTTATATATATTTAAAAATAAAATTACAAAATTTTTGGCTATTTTTAAAATCTTTTAAAGAATCTTGTACCCGAGAAGGCTCGGACGTTTAGTCAGGGGTGGACTGAGGGAGTTCATGCGGCCCGGGAAAAAATCAAAGCGGCCCGTGAAAAAAAACAACAAAAATTGGCCCTATCTTCATGACTTTTAGTTGTATTATATCACCGGTCCTAGCGGCCCATCGGGAATCTTCCCGGTGTCCCGGCGGCCCAGTCCACCCCTGCGTTTAGTTCCATACGAGTGTCCGGGTGACCGTTGGCATCCTTAGTCACTACTGCTCGGTCAAACTCCGATCAAGAACTATCGGCGTAACATGCGCAGCTCATAAGCGGTACTTTCACTGCATATAGTGACCGTTAAGATATACCGGTATGCTGTCTCTCAAGTAATTATAACACATACAAATGTTCTTTTATTAACTACATGTGGCCCCCGATTACCTAACTGCACATTTTCAGAAGGCTGAATAATTCCATTGTCATTTACCACATCGACTCCTCCAATTTGATGGGGACCCATAGTTGTGATGTGCAAGAAATTTAAGCTTTCAACCTTGAATGCAAGAGGCATGAAGCCGAAAAGTGGGAGAGGGCCTTCTAAAGTCGCGTAACGGCTCTGGTGGTATATTTACTATCATGAATATGAATGGGTCCCATGGGTTCTCACGCACAGGCCCTCCATGGGCCCTACGCTCGAAAGCAATGAGTTCCTTTTGCCTGAAAGCAATGGGTTCCATTTGCCCAAAAGCAATGGGTTCCATTTGCCCGAAAGCAATGGGTTCCATTTGCCCGAAAGCAATGGGTTCCATTTGCCCGAAAGCAATGGGTTCCATTTGCCCGAAAGCAATGGGTTCCTTTTGCCCGAAAGCAATGGGTTGACTAAACCTGATCACTAACTTAGAATGATACAATTTAAAAAATAAAATCTTACCCGCTCCGGCCCCTCGTTTTTCTTAACAATATATTAGCAAATTTAGCTAATTAATAAAACGATTTAAATGGCACATGTCACTACCGGACACCCTGGATCTGCCCCTGATTTAAATCACATTTTAATAAAATAAATTAAAAAAAACGGTGACGGCAATGCGTGAACTTCCCATCAATTGAAGTTAATTGACAAAACATGCAATCACTTCATAAGAATCCAACCCCCCTCCCCCCCCCCCCCCCCCCCCCCCCCCCGCCCCACCTCGCCAAAGGAAAACGAAAAATAAGGTAAATCCTAAGAATTTCATTTTGTGGGTCTTTAGAAATCAGCATTACGGCTATACATACATACATACATACATACCTAGAGAAGTGCCGTCGAGATACAATGGGTGAGAACCATACGTAAAATGAAAAATTATTAAAATATGACCAAATCAATGGACAAAACCAGTGGCGTAGTGAGAGTGTTTGGCGCCCGGGGACAAAATTCGCGCCCGGGGACAAGATCCATTTTTAGCGCCCCCTTTTTTTTTTCAACTCTCAAACCCATTATTTTCATCAATAAGATAATATCAAAGCACATTTTGGCGCCCCTAACTAGCTTGCGCCCGGGGACATCTGTCCCCCCGCCCCTGCCCCCACCACGCTACGCCTCTGGACAAAACAAACCACTGAAATGCAGAGTTGTGAAATTTTAATCCCCCACTCAGGCCGCATACAAAATTTTCCTCTTGATAGAAATAATTTTTAAACGATAAACACTAGAGTAATACGCGTCGAACTCGAAAACAGTAGATCCCAGTTCCGGAAACATTCTCGTAATCCAAAGCATTCGTATTTCAAATCAAATTTCTCCATCAGAAATAAGGTGATTCATTCAATTTGTGCTTCAATTTAATTTTGGTTCTGTGTGTAAGAGAGTGGGAGAAGAAGGAGAGCGAGAGAGGGAAGAGAGTTGCTATACCCTCGTTTTTGGGATTTGGGGGGAGCTGTTGCATTTCACTTTACTTTGCCAGTTTGTAAACGCGTCTCACTCATAGTCTCACAAAATGATGGATATTTAGTTTTTTTTATTAATAGCGACAATAAATAAATCTGAAAGGGATTATTAAAAAAAAAAAATGTAAAATTGTGTCTTCATGGACTTTTATTAGTATAAAAATCAAAATTACACACATCCTATATCTGACACAATCTATCATAGCTACACACATCCGGTATCTTACACATCATCTATCATAATTACACACATCCTGTATCTGGTCCATCATTTATCATAATTACACACATCCTGTATCTACACATGTGCTATCATAATTACACACATCCTGTACTTGGTACATCATCAGTAATAATAACACACATCCTGTATCTGACACAACATCTATCATAATTACTCACCTCCTGTATCTGGTACATCATCAGTAATAATAACACACATCCTGTATCCGACACAACATCTATCATAATTACACATCCTGTATCTTGAACATCATCTGTTTTAACTACACACATCATGTATCTGGACCATCAACTATCATTAATTACACACAACCTGTGTCTGACACATCATCTATAATAATTACCCACATCCTGCATCTGACACATCTTTTATCATAATTACACACATCCTGTGTCTGACACATCATCTATAATAATTACACACATCCTGTGTCTGACACATCATCTATCATAGTTATACACATCCTGTATCTGACACATCATCTATCATAATTACACACATCCTGTATCTGACACAAATCTATCATAATTACACACATCCTGTATCTGGTACATCATCAGTAATAATAACACACATCCTTTATCTGACACAACATGTATCATAATTACACATTCTGTATCTTGCACATCATCTGTCTTAACTACAAACATCCTGTATCTGGACCATCAACTATCATTAATTACACACAACCTGTGTCTGACACATCATCTATAATAATTACACACATCCTGTATCTTGCACATCATCTGTCTTAATTACACACATCTTTTATCTGCCACATCATCTATCTTAATTAAAAACATCAGATATCATAATTACAAACATCCTATATCTGACACAGCAGATAAGATAATTGCACACATCCTGTATCTGACACACATCAATCATAGTTACACACATCCTGTATCTGGTCCATCATTTATCATAATTGCACACATCCTTTATATGAATCATCGTCTATCATAATTACACACATCCTGTATCTGACACATCATCTATTATCATTAATCACATCTTGTATCTGACACATCATCTATCATAATAACATACATCCTGTATCTGGCACATCATCTATCATAGTTACACACATCCTGTATCAGACATATCATCTGTTATAATTACACACATCCTGTATCTAACACATTTTCTATAATAACTACACACATCCTGTATCTGGACCATCATCTATCATAATTTAACACATCTTGTAAAAATTTATGACAAACAGTTCGTAATACACCCCTCCCCCCCTCCCTGAAACTGTTTGGGGGAGGGGCGGGGGTGAACCATTGCATAAAGGGTCCATTTTGACCCACCTCCCCCATCGTTACATTAAGTTAGACCCTCACAGTCATAGGCATAGGACGCCCAATTTAAAAATAAATGCGTGCCGTAATGTAAGATGACAAAAACCAACCAAACTGAATTCTGGTACCTCCAAAAAAAAAAAAAAAAAAAGCCCGCATTTTTAAATTGTAGTAAATTTTTTTAGTGAACAGAAATTAAAAGTGACAACCCCGCCCCTCCCTCCCCCCCCCCCTTTTGCATGTGTCCCCTGAGATAAATGTTAAACTTTTGAGTTCAACTTAAAAACACCAGATGTCATGATGGGTTAACGCTTGGTTGTTGTGTCCCCCCCTTGCCCCCGCTTTGCGTGACCGTACGTCCGGTGACAATTTATTTAAAGCACCGCCGACCACCACTGCTAGGCTATAACGACCCCCCCCCCGGGGCCACAAACACCCCCCCCCGGCCTCCCACCCGAAAGCAACTCTTCATCGAGGAATATCCATGTCAAGTTGAGTCAACAAAGTGCCCTACTTTTCAACCATGCATACGTTCACGACAGTGTCCTGCCGTTAGCTCTGTTGCAAAAGTTATCCTGAATTCAAAAGTTAATTAGATCCCGCTTGTTTAAAAAAAAAAATAAAAAAAAAAATAAAAATTAATTAAATGGCAAGCAAGGCGTTGCAAAGAGATAAGAACACCGGAAGTACCAGAGCTTGTTGTATGAAGTTTTTATCAATTGTATAGATCAGCTCCACATTTTTTAGGTCCAAAACTTTTTTAAAGCCTTGTATTGGGTGCGATAATATACACACTAATTATTATTATTATTATACACACTACAACAGCACATTTATTAGAAGCAATGATGTATAAACGATTTATTATTTATAATTTTATACAAAACACATTTATTGACAGCGATAATATATAACTATTTATTATTTTCCGCATTACAGCGCATTTATAGAGAGCGATACATATTTATTGTTTTACGTTTACACACAACACTTTTGATGGGAGAAATAATGTATACACACACACTATTTAATCTTTTATACATACCACCTTGGTAATCCAGGGTTGGTCGCTTTGGATATTGGCCTACATATATGATAAGCCTACTATTTAACCAAAATTACTTCAATTAAAAATAGACACATTTGAAATGAAGGTAGCTTTAAGACACACTGGAAATGAAGGTAGCTTTAAGACACATTTGAAATGAAGGTAGCCTTAAGACACATTTGAAATGAAGGTAGCCTTAAGACACATTTGAAATGAAGGCAGTCTTAAGACCAACGGGTGTGATGTAACAAATGGAGTCACATTTTAAGTATACATGACACTCTGGAGCACTAAAAACTTAATGGGGGTCACGGATATGATCTTTTTTTGAGAACCCCCGGTACAGATGGGCATTACAGTGACTTCTTGTTAAGGGGAATTCCTGGCATAGTTTTGATGATTCGGTGTAGGATGGAAAAGCTGAACAGCTGGGAAAGCAGCGACTGCGCATAGGCGTTTTCCAATATATTGCATGGGGAAGAGTGGAAAAGAAAGGTGTTTTATAATTATTACTGGTGTTTTTATGTAGCGCGGTACCCCAGCCTAGGGCTGGGCTCACCACATTCAAGAACTATTTACATGTCCACCCATGGACGGCTACCCAGCAGCATCGTTTATTGCAAAGGTTCTCAACCTGGGGGTCGCACGACCCTTTCCCAGGGATCGCTTAAGTCCATCGGAAAACACATATACTCTACAGTTTTGAAGTAGCAACGAAAATAATATTTTGGTTGGGGGTCGCCGCAACATGAGGAACTGTAATAAAGGGTCGCGACATTAGGAAGGTTGAGAACCACTGGTTTATTGGTCAGAATGGGGGATCAGTCAGGATAGTAGAGTTTAAAGAGATGTGTTTGGAATGCAGTTTTGAAGGCTGTGATGGTCGATATATTGCGAATGTGTAGTGGAAGAGAATTCCATTGTTTGGGGGCACAGAAAGAGAACGATCGTTCGCCGTATGTTTTTTTTTTTGCGAGTCTTGTGGACAGAAAGAAAACGCGCGTCTGGGGAGGAGCGAAGCTGTTAAAGGGGTGAATAGACAGAGATAGGAAGGGCAGGAATCCGAGAAAAAGTTGTGTCAGAGAACAGAAAGTATCAAATACTCGGGAAGCCCCAGTGGGGTCTGGAGGGTGGGTCCACACCCCCTTCCCATGTGGTATATCCCCCCCCCCCCTTCTAAACAAGTTTTTTTTTTTGGAATTTTCGGCCAAGTGCAACAAAAAAAAAAAAAATCGGGCAAGTGCAACGAAAAAAAAAAAAAGAAGAAGATTTTAGGGATTAAAATACGCTTGGCATAATTTTATTTGATCCACAATGGCACTACTTACTATTTATGAGAAATTAGAACTCTAAAACTATTGGCTTCATTCTACTCAGTGTATTTAGTTCTTCATTCTGACCCAGTTAAATAGAATTTATTTTGGGAGGGAAGGAGCGAATGAAAAAAACCAAACAAAAATCACCATTCAACCAAGGGGATAGTCAAAATCAAATGTCGGTATTTGAGATGTATTTTCTTTTGATGAGATGGGATGACATGAAGTAACAAACAAGCTCAATGCGGGCGTATGTGAAAGCTGTAATACTATTCCGATACACTTAACAAAAAAGTATACCTTAGTCTTCCTTGGCGCACAAAAATTCAATTAAAAAGGAAATAAAAGCTTTAATTAAAAAAAAACAAAAGAGAAATAAAACTGTCATAAGCCAGGACCCATGAAACGCAACCTTTTTATAAAGATTAATTTAAAAAAAAATGTATTTCAAAAGAAACCATTATATCTGTATCCTTATATTTGAAAGTACATTTTATAACTAGCTAAGTTCAATAAATCTATTTGATATTTAACGTACCCGGAAATTTTATCGAAAGAAATTTCGACGACGGAAAATTGATCGACGGAAAAAATTTGATCGACGGAAATGTGATCGAACGGAAATTTGGTCGAATCTTTTTTTTTTTTAGCTCACGCGTTAAAATTTTGTTTCAAATTTCTTTTTGAACATATTGTTAAGTTTTACTATATAGTATAGTGCGTTAAAAAACAAATTTGACGAAAATTTTAACGTATGAACTGAAAAAAAAAGATCGATCAAATTTCCGGTAACCTATATGGCTCAGCCAGAGGCGTAGAGAGAGGGGGCAGGGCGGACAGATGTCCCCGGGCGCCAGCTAGTTAGGGGCGCCAAAATGTGCTTTGATATTATATTATTGGTAAAAATAATGGGTTTAAGAGGTGATAAAAAAAAAAGAAAAGGGGGCGCTTTAAAATTGATCTTGTCCCCGGGCGCTAAACACCCTCGCTACGCCTCTGGGCTCAGCTCGACAGATGGAGCTGGTAGCCAATGTACTAGCCGGGGTCATAAGAGAGTGATCTCAGACCCTCACCAGAATATGTGCTTTAGTTAGTGGGCCCGGTCCATACATAGTGATAGTTTACTGCAGTGGGCCCCGGCTAGGACCCCTGAAGCCCGTGGTTCCCAAACGTTTGGCACCGGTGAACAAGTTTCCAAATTTACCAGGGACCGGTGAATGATTTATTTGTATACTATTAGACTCTATTTCTATTTGACAAACAATATTTATGTTATGGGGACCGGCAGCGTTAGGGATGCGGACCGGTGAAGGTCCACGGATCGCTATTTGCGGACCACTGGTCTACAGCAGGAGTTCCCGGATTTTAAGTTAAGTGGACTAGTGGACCGGTGCCAGATTTATTATTATTTTTTAAAAAATTAAATTTTTTATTTTACCGTAAATATTCATGTTGTGCAGAACGGCAACGTGAGGCTGGCGGACCGGTACCGGCCCGTGGACTCTCATTGTGAAAGGCTGCTCTAAAATAGTCATTATTTAATACGATGACAATGATACAGAAGACGAAACAAAACATGGAGGAAAACTCCTTCAGTCTTTGTTATTAATGTAATTTGTTTAAAAGTCGGAGGGGACTTCTTTTTTTTAGTTATTCTGTCCTGATTCTGAAATAAAATTGTGGGGGCACAGAAAGAGAACAGCGCCAGAACTCACTCGTCGCACCAGGACACCTTATATTATTTTATATAAACAAACCGTTTTTTGTGACGTCAGCCTCCAATTTCACGTTACATTAAAATTTAGGAGGGGAAATGTTGTTGGGAGAGATATTTGGAAAAGTGGGGGGTCGGGGTCGGGTAGTAGAAGGGGGGCATCTCATCAGACAACTTGATACTTTTTTTCCCTGTGACCTTCTCTGTTAAATAATGTAAAGGCGAATTTTTTATCTTAAATTGAATGCCGACCCCCCCCCCCCCCCCCCCCCCTCCCCCCCCCGCTTTTCCAGTGGCGTACGGGTAGCTAGGGTTATCCCCCCTCCCCCTGGGGGTGGGGGTGAGGGGTGAGTGGCAATATTTGTATTCATTCCCTTCCACGAAAAAAAACAAAAATCTACCGGTGACCGAAAATGTCGCCCCTCCATTTAAAGAACAAAAGTGCCGCCTGGGGTGGAACACCACATTCCTCGGACACCACCCCCACCCCCCCAATCCCCATGGGGGAAAAACTGCTGTAAATATAAGGGGAAGAAACGATGAAAGAAAAAAGAGCCGCTGTCGAGTAAGCGAGTCATTACCCACCACCGTCGTGGACAAGCTCCAGGTCCCAAAGTCACGTGTTGTTTGTACGCCGGGTTGTGGACGTCAGTGGCAGTTCACAGCGTCAGCGAAACACGGAGAGCGTGCTGCTGTTTCAGGTGTCGATAAAAAAAAAAAATGGAGCAACAGAGGATCTGCACCTGAAGTCACGCACTTGTACTTGAGTCAAGGTTCTCAACGGATGCACTCGGGGTCCCCTTGCGGCGGTCGAAAGAAAGTTCCCTAAAATAGGGCTTGGCATTTTTCCCGGTTTTGTTTTGCTCAACCAACCCGGGAAAAACGGGACAAAATACAAAAGCCACTCGCCTCCCGGATCCCGGGAATTACCCCCCCCCCTCACCCCATGCTTGTCGCCCTTGTAATAGATAACTAGCTAATGATATGTTTTCTAAGAAAACGTCGGATATGAGTTCATGACCGCCTAAAGAAAAGTACCAAAAACGTTACACTTTAGATGAGTTTGGCATTCTTAGGGGAGGGGGGGTTCTTTCGTAAATTACGTCACGCTAAAAATGACCTTTTTAGTCCCCCCTCCCCCCACTGTCACGAAGTGTCACAAATTCTTTACCCTCCCCCCCCCGCCCCCGTGTCACGTCACACCTAAAAGAAATTCAAAACATACATACACTTTTCATAACTACAGTAAGATTTTATTTTTTCTTTAAAATTTTCCCATAATAGATTAAGATGCAGTATTATTAGTAAACTGAGTTTCATGGTACACACATACCTGAGGCAATTTCGTCCTCATATTAATGTTTTTAAAATTAATTAAATACATATTTATTCAAAATTAGAACATTTTAGATTTAAAAAATAAAAAAAAATAACGTGACGTCACAAATTTTTGACACACCCCTCTGTCAAAAGTGTCACAAATTCTCGACCCCCTCCCCCTCCCCCTCCCCGAGCGTGACGTAATTTGCGAACGACCCCCTTATCAGGTATACAATTGTAATTTCAAATCCTTGACGAAATATTTACACGCGAATTTTTCTAGCAACTCGAGAACAGGAGTTCGTGTCAAATAAAACAAGGAATTAAAAATGTTACCACGTGTACTTGTATATATGCATATTTTTTACACAAATGAGTTCTGTATATCTTTAGATATGTATATGTCTTACTAGGTTGATTTTCCGAGTAAAACAACGCACACAAAAAACCACTACGTAATTCATAGGTCGTTTAATACTTTAAAAGCCTGGTTCTTTTTTCTAGAGCCACTATTTTTCTTCTACATCATTGTGGTCATGACTTGAAAACGCTTGAGAACCTGTGTAATAGAGCTACTGAGCTTAATGGCCCGGCGCATACCAAGATTTTATAGTTCCCAGCTAACAGTGACAATTTGTGACAATCTTTGACTTGCTGAAATTAAATTAAAAAAAAAAAAAAAAATCAACAAACGATTTGTATAGGCTTCGTCATTTAATGGTGGAAATCTATCAATAGAACGAACATCCGGGCATACAGTCAGGTCAATCTCATTAAGATCTTAATAAAACATCCTGGTATTCCGTTTGGCCAATCTCTCAACAGCTATTCTGTACCTCTACGTTAACGTGAGCCAGGGTAGGGGTTCTTAGCCTAGACGGAAACGTCTTTACAACTTTATATTTGCAAACGATTTTACAAGCAAATTGTTACTGCTATACATACGCGGAGATACATTGTTAGAAGCTATTTTTTTTTTAACGAAACATTGTCTAAAAATAGTAACATTACGCAATGCGAAGTGAAGTTTTACGGTCATAGAAATGACAAACCTTATCCTAGAAGGTTTTTTTTTCTTTCTCCCGGATTTGCCGTGAAGTCTTTTGTTCACTAACATCTCCCCGGGGATCCCGCTTGTGAAACCATGGTTTCTAACCACTTTGTGAACCATTCAAATCCACCAAATTTGTAAATAATCACTCTTAACAAAAATATCTCTGGAATTAATGACCAACCCACTTATTTGGCGTGAACTGTAAAGGCTAGTGCAGGTTATGTGGAGTGGAAAGTGGTCCGCCTGGGGCTGTAATTTTATAATTAAATACACACACACATACATATATATATATATATATATATATATATATATATATATATATATATATATATATATATATATATATATAATAAAATGTATTTGAAAAACACGCTTCATCCCCAAAAGCTCGAAGTGCGGTACAAAGTCAACCATATTAAAAAGAGAAAGAAAAACAATATAAAATGTACCACATTTATATATAATAAAATGTATTTGAAAAACACGCTTCATCCCCAAAAGCTCGAAGTGCGGTACAAAGTCAACCATATTAAAAAGAGAAAGAAAAACAATATAAAATGTACCACATTTAAAAAACAGACGAAACAATATAAAAACTACGTACGAGCATACCAAGTCAAAGTCTTTCATCCCATTTCAACCATAAGCAACACAGGGCAATTTACAAAAAAAAAAGATGGTAGATAGCATCACCCCAGAAGGTATTTGCGAAATAGATGTACCCACATCTATATATATATATATTGGGGGTGGGGCAGCATTTTCGACCAACAGCAGAATTAATTCTTTGGGGTGGAACGAACTTTGGTCCGCCCCGGGTGTCACTAACCGACACTTACTGTAAATAATGGCTCAAATGTTTTCGATTGTTATTACTGTGGGTTGACCTTTGTTATGGTGAGTATATCTAGATTATGGTAGGTACGTCTTGATTAGGGTGGGCACGCCTTGATTATGGTGGGTGCGCCTTGGTTATGGTGGGTACATCTTGGTTATGGTGGGTACGCCTTGATTATGGTGGGTACGTCTTGATTATGGTGGGTACGTCTTGATTATGGTGGGTACGTCTTGATTATGGTGGGTATACCTTGATTATCGTGGGTACGCCTTGATTATAGTGGGTACGACTTGATTATGGTAGGTAAGTCTCGATTATGGTGGGTATACCTTGATTATGGTGGGTACGCCTTGATTATGGTGGGTATACCTTGATTATGGTAGGTACGCCTGGATTATATTGGGTATACCTTGATTATGGTGGGTTCGCCTTGATTATGGTTGGTATGCCTGGATTATTTTGGGTATGCCTTGATTATGGTGGGTGGGCCTTGGTTATGGTGGGTACGCCTTGGTTATGGTGGATATACCTTGATTATTGTGGGTACGCCTTGATTATGGTGGGTATGCCTTGATTATGGTGGGTACGCCTTGATTATGGTGGGTACGCCTGGATTATTTTGGGTATGCCTTGATTATGGTGGGTATACCTTGATTATGGTGGGTACGCCTTGATTATGATGGGTATACCTTGATTATGGTGGATATGCCTTGGTTATGGTGGGTACGCCTTGATTATGGTGGGTGGGCCTTGGTTATGGTGGGAATGCATTGATTATGGTGGGTACGCCTTGATTATGGTGGGTATACCTTGGTTATGGTGGGTACGTCTTGATTATGGTGGGTATGCCTTGATTATGATGGGTATGCCTTGATTATGGTGGGTACGCCTTGATTATCGTGGGTATGCCTTGATTATGGTGGGTACGTCTTGATTATGATGGGTATCACTTGATTATGGTGGGTACGCCTTGGTTATGGATGGTACGTCTTGATTATGGTGGGTGCGTCTTGATTATGGTGGGTACGCCTTGGTTATGGTGGGTACGCCTTGGTTATGGTGGGTACGCCTTGGTTATGGTGGGTACGCTTTGATTATGGTGGGTACACCTTGGTTATGGTGGGTACGCCTTGGTTATGGTGGGTACGCCTTGGTTATGGTGGGTACGCCTTGGTTATGGTGGGTACACCTTGGTTATGGTGGGTACGCCTTGGTTATGGTGGGTACGCCTTG
>CAXITT010000579.1:310608-326041 GCA_964033795.1 Lymnaea stagnalis | reverse complement strand
ATATATATATATATATATATATATATATATATACAGATCACTATTTCGTTAAACGTGCTAATAATCATATGAATATGGATTTCATTTTGAGTTCTTGCTTAATGGAAGCTGTTTTTCTTAAACAATTTTTTTTTTTTTTTTGCTGGCATGACGATGGAGAGGACGAATCCCACATGGCCTGGGATTATTCTTCAAGGATTATAAGATGGTTCCCAACAGCAAATCGCCTCTCTCCACGCCGCTGGATAACCCAAGGGAACATCATGTGGATGATACAGCTTAGCACCAGTGGCGTCGCAGGCGTTGTGGGAATGATTCATTGCACCTATGATATCCACCTACGGGACTCCATCCCCGGGTTTGAATTCAGAGTTTCCTTCTCTTAGATGAGTTGCTACCCAAGGTTTACGAGTCCCATCCACCCGGGGTGCTGGTGATGTCTTTTTGCTTGACTGAGGGGCTATTGAGGGCTTAAACATTGATCCGAGACGCCAATGCATCAGTTCGTTGTCTTCAGTTATGTATATATATGAATGTAGGTGTTGTCGAGTACGCGAGTTCACTAATCATTGCACGAATCAAAATTCAGATGCGAAATTTTACCCAGGGAGTCAACTCAAAGGGTCAGTTGAGGTCACAGGGACCTATTTATCATGAAAGGTTGTATCGAAACGGGGGTGGGTGAGTTCCAGGGTAAATGTACCAAGTTTCAGGTCACTTGGCGATAAAGGATCGGGTTCGAAATGGAAATGGAAAATTTGACACTCAGAGTACACTGTGTGGTCACCAGAGGTCACTGCTGACCTACTGATCCCGCAGGATTGCATTGGCACTGGGATTGAGTAACCACGCAACGTTTCAAGTCCACCGGACGAAGGGAAAGGGTCAAATCTTCAGCTGCAAGATTTGGACTCAACCTAACAGACACCATCGCAAGCTCAATGAAAACGTGTGTTTAAACAACCCCTTGAAAATCAAAGTTTTTCGTACAAATCCTTTACATGCGTTTTTTAATTATTTTATTTTATATTAATATTCTTAAGACCCACCAGCTTTTGCTCCGCAGATTTATTTCACCAACTATTTCAGAAAAAAAAAACAAACCAAGAAAATGTTACGCACCAAACGCACTTGGGATATTTTTGTTTAAGGAATCTCATTTAGCGCAGTTATCTGGAATTTCATTGCATGAAATCAGTGTCATCATCTTTACGTCATCTTTCCCTTGAAAAACATGAAACATTTATTTTTAGGAGTTGAGGTTGGGGGCGGGGCTGATGTTTTGAAAGAATGTGCTGCTGTCATCGGAAAACGAGTCGCTGTGGCAAGTTTCAGCTCGATAGATTGACGGAAAGTGGGTCAATTAGCCGTCCGAAATTTTACGCTACACATACAAAAGCGAAGTTAATAAAAAAGGATTTTATCCCAGGCTCGGATACCTAATGGTGTTCTGACTTTTCAGCCTGATCTCCTGGTTTCGTTGCTTCAAATCTTGCTTTATGTATGTATAGTATGTAAACAAAAAAATACGTACACATAGTTTCCTTAAAAAATTCTAAAAAAATCTAACCCCATTGATGAATATACTGATCTTTAATTATGAGCTGATTGTGTTACGTAGCGTCGCCATGTCTCGCGTCATTAAAAAAAAGCAACATTTATTTTTTAAAATACATTGCAAACAATCGAAGATATTGTGTTGTTAAATAACATACACGGGCGAGGTCTGAATGGTCTCCACGGGTCTCGAATGAAATAAAAGCTGTGTTTAGGAATGGATAATTGCGGGATTGAAGTGTGATACCGACAATTTCATATGCAAAGCGCGCTCTTTATACTTGACTTTAATAGCAGCGTGCGGGCTTGGTGTAACATAAAGTCATCAAAATAGTGCAAGCCTCACAAGTTATAACCGGTTGTCTGGAGCAGGGAAACCTCAGTAGCAGATTGGGATGTAGAACGTTTTACCTCGGCGTCAAGACTTAGACAATTTATTTGCAGTTTTCTCGATAAATTCAAATTCTGTCTCCAGTCTGTAAGAATTGACCAGCATGCCCCCCCCCCACAAAAAAAACAAACTTAAATGATAACGCAATTCATTTATCATTGTCACTAAAAGAGTTCATTTATGGCTGATTTCCACGCTATAGGAAATGCTTCAGATGCCTCGCGTTTAAATTGTTTCAGTTGCAAAAATGTTGTCTTGGTTTAAATACGTATTTTTTATGCGCTTCAAATAAATACCGGTATAAATACTATAAATAATGTACCGTAATATGAAAGGACCGTGTCCATTTATTTGGATCAACAAAGAATCACCGTGTTCTGGAAGTAGGTCAAACTCCATCTACTCACACCTTTAAGCGATAGCTTCGAGGCATTGTAAAAGAGTTGTGCCCTACCCCTCCCGCCCCATCCCCGGCCTTTTTTGTTTGTTTGTTTGTTCAGCGTTATGCGTTCTAAAAAAGACAAATAGATCATATCCTACTCAAAAAAAAAAAAATAAATAAATAAAATAACTTAAGCAACATCTTTACATAAATGGCATCTATAACAGAAAATAATAAAAACATTTGTGATGCACTTTTAGCGAAATTATGAAGCAGGGACTTGCACCCATGTTAGGGCATGCTGTCTTCGTGACGTAGAGACATGTCAACATTCATGTTTGGGGATGCTGTAAATTTTGACCCCCCCCCCCCCCCTTTATGAACTCACTCATTTCTTTACCAGCTACAGGCCATCAAACAATAGCGTGTTAGTCGTGGCATTAGTTAACTAGAGACTCATGTGTTTGGATTATATCGCGCTTGTTGCATTTCTTGACTGATCAATTCTCCTCTATAAAAATATGATGGGACATCTCGAGGTGGCTAGGAGTAGCTATGTTCTCATCATAGTGCCACCGGGTCTGATCTGAAAAAAAAGTGACCAACGACACCGGGCTTGACCAAGCGGGCCTAACCAAGTGGGCGTAACCAGGCGGGCATGACCAAGTGGGCTTTCTAAGGACCCGAGTACGCTCTTGTGTTCGTCCCGATGTGAACGGTGTTTTGATCGAACCTGGCTGCACTGGATCAATTATATCCACATTTAAAAAAAGAATAAAAAAATTATTGAACAACCTTTGGGAACTTCAAATTTTACAAATGCGACTTGAGTGTGCCTTTGTGTCCGTATTGTCTTTCTTTTATTTTGCTCTTTTCCCAAGTCAATTCGTTGTGTGAAGCGCCGCCTCCTCTCCCCCCCCCCTATTGTGACGGGTGTGTTGAGACTGCCTCAAAGATTATGTGCATAGATCAGTAGCTGACTTTTATGGGAGGCCCTGCTGTGTGTGTGTTGACACCCGTTGTCGTCTTGTGTTGACTAGCTTGTACTTTTACGTGTATGTGAATCTAAGAACCTAATCAGTGGTTCTAAAATATAAGATACGTGCACAAAATGTCAATCTCAGCCGAACTCGAGCAAAAAAAAAAAAAAACAAAAAAAAAAACTTTTATTCTCAAACACCCACAAAAATAAATAAATAAAAGCAACAAAGAAGGGAAAAGACGCGATCTAATACAAGAGCCAGTAATCACTCACTGAAGTAGTGGTTCTCAACCGTCCTAATGCCGTGACCCTTTTATACAGTTCCTCATCTTGTAGTTACCCCCAGCCATATAATTATTTTCATTACTACTTCATACATATGTGTTTTTCGATGGTCTTAGGCGACCCCTGTTTAAGAGTCGTTCGACAACCCCCCCCCCCCCTAAAAAAAAAAGGTATCGCGACCCACAGGTGTAGAACCGCTGTATTAGAGTGTTAAAGCACTCGATTAGGTCTCATATTTATACCCAACGGCGGAAGAAATTCGGCAGTACAATGGCTTAATGATATAAGGAAGATTAGGATACCACATAAGGAAAGCGCCTATGATAGAATTTAAAAATAAAAGTTAGACTGCTAACAATATTGCCAATAAACAAATATTCTACGGTCCTTTACTGGTCTTTTTAATTTTTGAAGAGGCCATTAGGTAATATTCCTTTCATTCAGTCGTCGTATGCTCATTGGTGCTTTGAGGCAGTGCTAATGTACGACCTGTCTGCGCTGTCTGTTTTCTATTAAGCAGGTCATTCTCATGACCTGTCTTTTCTTGACGTTGACGTTGAGGCCTAAGGAGCCAGCAGTTTTTTGCCGACCTTTTTTTTTTTTGGGGGGGGGGGGGGGGTGTTTCGGCGATTTTTTTTTTTTGCCTTTTTTTTTTTTTTGGGGGGGGGGGGGGGGCTTCTCTGCGAATTATTTTTTTTTACCTGCTCGGAAAGCAATCGTATGTCATCGTCATTGTCCAGGCCTTCAGGTCTCGAAGTCGGCATCCAATGTATTCCTTGGCATTGTCCCCTTGTGTGGTTTGTAGCACTGACTAAGCCGAGAGTCATTGTCATTGAGAAGGGAATCGTTGTGTCCATCTCTGCCACATTACAGGAAAAAACAAACAAAACAACCTCCGAAAGATCCGATCTTGCGGCAATGGCGGTGATCTGGACATTTCAAAGTAGTCTCAGAGAGATTATGGGTAATCCCGACCACGTTTTGGAGAACGTCAGAGTGTAGGTGACTCCAAAGTTAGCTCGCTGCTTCAGGCGGCTGCGAGCTTTCTTAAAGAAGGATAACTTAGTGAAAACACATTTATTCCATTTATGAGTACAAACGAGCGTTTGTCGTGAGATAAGGATGTAATCAATTGAATACATCATTTTCATTCAGTCTTAAAGCGTCCGCTTGTTCCTTTTCGAGCATGGTATCTCTTTCTCCTGTCATTAGTGTTGGTAAAATATTAAGTACCTTGGGGCCACTTCTGCCAGTGAGCATAAAGTAATACCAAAGACAGCCATCAGAACAAAGTCACGGAGTCATTCTGCCAGTGAACATAAAGTAATACCAAAGACAATCATGAGAGCAAAGTCACGGAGACATTTTGCCAGTGAACATAAAGACAGCAATGAGAACAATGTTACGGAGACATGCGGCCAGTGAACATAAAGACAGGGATGAGAACAATGTCAACGAGACATTTTGCCAGTGAACATAAAGACAGTCATGAGAACAATGTCACAGAGACATTTTGCCAGTGAACATAAAGACAGCCATGAGAGCAATGTCACGGAGACATAGAACAACCTTCTCCTTCGGGCTGTGGTTTAGCCGTACAAACAACTTAAGCAACAGATTACTGGTAGATATGAGATACTTCAGCATGTTTGATCTATTTATAGGTCTGGTCCAAAAGGCCCCTGGACTTGTATCGGCCCCCCTGCCCGCTTTCTCGCTGCGACCAGCGCATTTGAGCGGGGGTTTGAGGCTTAGATTTTCTCACACTTCCCATAACCCCGATATCGTAATCCTTGGTCGCAGCGTGGAAATCTAAGAGCGGGTTATTCTGTTTTTGAATACAGTAGCAGCACCACAGCTACATTGAAAATTTGTAGGCTATTTGCATCATCGGAATCTGAGCTCCATTGAGTTTTTTGAAAAATTGATTGCCCTTTTTACTGCGTTGACTGACGGCCTCTTGCTAAATGGGAGTCGCTTAGTCAATTATTTTGTCACGTGATGTGAGTAAAAACGAGTAAGATTTCCGGTATACTGTATACAACACACTAGTGCTTGACAACAGTAGCCCGATACACACTACAACTACACTACATTTGGTCCAATGAAAATTAACAATAAAATAAACAAAGGGGAATGACTCCTGCATCAATATTGAATAAAAACGCAAATGACGTCATGAGCACGCACGGAGCTCAACAACATCCTGCCGATAATAGTATTGATAGTTCCCATCGAATATCGCTCACAATTTTTTCTTGAAATAACTTTCTTCCTTTAATCATAACTGACGTATATTTATTGTCACATTTATGGATTTCATTTAAAAACGCTTGCATTCCAGAATATTTCGAAAGTTAAATTTTTTAATTAACATGACATTGGGGAAGCACTGATGAAGTATCTTTTGTTGTGTGTAGCAGCCTAGTGATGGCTTACTCACATCACGTGACCAAACAAGGAAGTGACTAAGCGACTCCCATTGGCTTCGAGAGGACAAAATATAAGATTTCTCATTACCACGCCATGCGTCATATAGAAACAGCATTGCTTCTGATGGTCCGGTTGAGTTTTTATTGTCAAAGTAAACTACATTTAATGAGAGCTGTACACACTTTTGAGGCCAGTGTGAATGGTATTTTCTTTTTCATTTCGAACACCCCCGAACAGCTGTTCCTATAACGTAGATACATTAAAGTGGATCGCATTTAAAACAAAACAACATAATAATTTAAATTGAAATGTATATCTAATTTTAAAAAACAAACAACAACAACTAGACATTGAAATGGTTTTAGACTTTGATAAAGGTCAATTTGTTCACAGCGTTTTTGTATTTCCTTGTGGTGAAATATGGATTTCTTAATTTCTCTTTTAATATGGATGACTTTGTACCGCGCTTCGAGCCTTTGGGGATGAAGCGTGTTTTTCAAACAAGCTTTATTTTATTATTATTATTATCAACCTGTGTGATGTGAGCTCCCTATCTGATTAGTTTATCTTGCTCACCGCCTTGTCTGTGTGATGTGAGCTCCCTATCTGATTAGTTTATCTGGCTCACCGCCTTGTCTGTGTGATGTGAGCTCCCTATCTGATTAGTTTATCTGGCTCACCGCCTTGTCTGTGTGATGTGAGCTCCCTATCTGATTAGTTTATCTGGCTCACCGCCTTGTCTGTGTGATGTGAGCTCCCTATCTGATTATTTTATCTGGCTCACCGCCTTGTCTGTGTGATGTGAGCTCCCTATCTGATTAGTTTATTTGGCTCACCGCCTTGTCTGTGTGATGTGAGCTCCCTATCTGATTAGTTTATCTGGCTCACCGCCTTGTCTGTGTGATGTGAGCTCCCTATCTGATTAGTTTATCTGGCTCACCGCCTTGTCTGTGTAATGTGAGCTCCGTATCTGATTAGTTTATCGGGCTCACCGCCTTGTCATTATCATTTTAACCTCTCACGTAAATTGATCGCAGGAGCAGGTTTGAATTTCTCAAGTGCAACGACACCCACCAGCTGGGCATTTCTCTTTTATCACAACCAACCTCTCTTTTGGCCCAGTCAGCTGGGCATTTCTCTTTTCTCACAACGAACCTCTCTTTTGGCCCAGTCAGCTGGGCATTTCTCCTTTCTCACAACCAACTTCTCTTTTGGCCCAGTCAGCTGGGCATTTCTCTTTTCTCACAACCAACCTCTCTTTTGGCCCAGTCAGCTGGGCATTTCTCTTTTCTCACAACCAACCTCTCTTTTGGCGCAGTCAGCTGGGCATTTCCCTTTTCTCACAATCAACCACTCTTTTGGCCCAGTCAGCTGGGCATTTCTCTTTTCTCACAACCAACCTCTCTTTTGGCCCAGTCAGCTGGACATTTCTCTTTTCTCACAACCAACCTCTCTTTTGGCCCAGTCAGCTGGACATTTCTCTTTTCTCACTACCAACCTCTCTTTTGGCCCAGTCAGCTGGGCATTTCTCTTTTCTCACAACCAACCACTCTTTTGGCCCAGTCAGCTGGGCATTTCTCTTTTCTCACAACCAACCTCTCTTTTGGCCCAGTCAGCTGGGCATTTCTCTTTTCTCACAACCAACCTCTCTTTTGGCCCAGTCAGCTGGGCATTTCTCTTTTCTCACAACCAACCTCTCTTTTGGCCCAGTCAGCTGGGCATTTCTCTTTTCTCACAACCAACCTCTCTTTTGGCCCAGTCAGCTGGGCATTTCTCTTTTCTCACAACCAACCACTCTTTTGGCCCAGTCAGCTGGACATTTCTCTTTTCTCACAACCAACCACTCTTTTGGCCCAGTCAGCTGGTCATTTCTCTTTTCTCACAACCAACCTCTCTTTTGGCCCAGTCAGCTGGGCATTTCTCTTTTCTCACAACCAACCTCTCTTTTGGCCCAGTCCAGTCCCTGATGGCACACGCCGTCCCGACCATAATATAAAATGTGGGACGCATTCAGCGCCACCAAAAAAAATAAAAAAAATAAAATAAAACAACTCGCTTGGCCGTCTGAAGGGTGCTTGCATCGTTTAAAGATAAAGAAAAAGTAAAATATGTGCCTCAAAAAAAATATTGAGACTAATCTTTAGTTCGGTTTTTGTGTGTGTGCAGGATGAAGTAAAAGTTTCGTCTTTTAAAAAAAGTGTGTCCTGGGATGGATATTTAAAATCAACACGTAAATGGTGTGGGGGGGGGGGGAGGGCGCACAACACCGGTTGACGTCTAAGAATTCGCATGAAGACATGCTTCCCCCTGTTTCCTTATTTGTTTAGAATCGGAAATTCAAAAAAAACTTTTTTTTCTTTTTTATCCGCGATTGCTTATTTACGGTTATGGGGGGGGGGGGGAGGGCGCACAACACCGGTTGACGTCTAAGAATTCGCATGAAGACATGCTTCCACCTGTTTCCTTATTTGTTTAGAATCGGAAATTCAAAAAAAACTTTTTTTTCTTCTGTATACGCGATTGCTTACTTACGGTTATAATAGTATTATTATTGAACACAACATAGTTTGTTAATTAAATTTTTCCCTCATAAATCGGCAATAAAAAATATTTAAAAAAAAAAATTTGGGTATCCCATGAAAGCTCAACGTTTTTTTTAACATAATTTTTTATACCAAGTTCGACGATATGCCACGAAGCATATAATTGTGTTATTTATAACCACCCTTTTCTGTATTTTTAGAATCGGAAAATCACGTACGAGTCATTTTCAGATTACAATTATTAAACTCTTAAAATTTTGCTAGAGTTGGAATCTCACAAACAATTACCCATGTAAATAGTATCGCCTTTCTTCACACGATGTCGGGCTTTTGAACTTTACAAAAATAAGCCCTGGCTAAACTTAAAAAAAAAAAGAACATTTATATGGGGGAAAAAAGTTACGCGAAAACACCTTATTTTCATATCGAGCACTGAATGATAGGGCTCCTTTTTTTCAGCAAGATGGAGGCGGCCTTGACGTTTCTAGATCAAAA
The DNA here is from genome assembly GCA_964033795.1 of Lymnaea stagnalis. Lineage (NCBI taxonomy): Eukaryota > Metazoa > Mollusca > Gastropoda > Lymnaeidae > Lymnaea > Lymnaea stagnalis. The sequence goes on along the minus strand of CAXITT010000579.1, from coordinate 316,973 downwards.
TGTTGGAAAATCGCTCACTCTGTATTTGTAATTTTGACACAAGTCAGTGTGCTTTTAAGCGACCGTCGACATGATTTCAATTTTTCTCATCAAGTCTTTAGAAAAAAAGCAACAACGACATTCATCGACCAAAATTTTATATCAACTATAAGAGACGCGATGGTGAAAATTACTTCTAACGATTGTCCGCAACAGGATCATCCATACTTTTACATAGAGAATTACTTCTAACGATTGTCAGCAACGGGATCATCCATACTTTTACATAGAGAATTACTTCTAACGATTGTCAGCAACGGGATCATCCATACTTTTACATAGAGAATTACTTCTAACGATTGTCAGCAACGGGGTCATCCATACCTTTACATAGAGAATTACTTCTAACGATTGTCAGCAACGGGATCATCCATACTTTTACATAGAGAATTACTTCTAACGATTGTCAGCAACGGGGTCATCCATACTTTTACATAGAGAATTACTTCTAACGATTGTCAGCAACGGGATCATCCATACTTTTACATAGAGAATTACTTCTAACGATTGTCAGCAACGGGGTCATCCATACCTTTACATAGAGAATTACTTCTAACGATTGTCAGCAACGGGGTCATCCATACTTTTACATAGAGGCATAAGTGCAAGGTTAAAATCGGCCCAAGTAAATGGATGTATAGAAAAAAGACCAGCTGGTTGATGTTTGAGACGTAGTGGCGCCCCCCCCCCCCACCCCCACACACTCCAATCCACGAAAACTCAATTGATAAATTGTCAATCGTCAATGGACTACCATAAAAATCGATAACGAGGCTAATGTCTCATTGGTCTAAATCTGTCTTCTGCGTGAAGAAGGATGACGGGTGTCTTCAGGTCGCTCTGCAACTTTTGCACCTCAAAGAACTGGGGTGGTTGGGGAGGGGGGTGCTTGGTATGACGCACGAAATAACAGAACGTTTGCATACGCTATTTGTTAATTAAAGTAGGGCGACTAGGACCTAGGACCTAGGACTTAGGACCTTTTGAAAGGGTGTTTTTTTACAAACAAAACAAAAAGTGTTTGTGTATGGTTGTGAATCCGTAAGTGGAAATAGTTATCGGAGAAGGAGAGATTGGTTATTTCCAAGACAGACTACGCATGATTTGATCATAATACATGCTGCGATTTGTCAGCATCGCTTCCGGGTTCTTATCAGTCAGAGGTCGATAACAGATGCAAATCATCGATTCAATCATTAATTGGCACGAGTTTTGTCGGAGTTAAACGGAATCCATTGAAATAACAGGTCAGAAGTCTCTGTAGATTCTAGATAATGTTGACATCGTCCCTTATAATTGTATGAATCTATCTGTTTTTATCATATGTACTTTTGATCACATATAAATATTGTTACCACGATAGCCCATATATATATAGTTATTATGATTGCGAAATCCCATAGAAATGTTAACTCTTATGGAATCCCATATAAATGTTACATCTCATAGATATCCTGCATGTTACCTCTCATGGTATCCCATAGAAACAGTACCTCCCATGCTATTCCAAATGATACCTGACATGGTATCCCCATATAAGCATTACTCATCAATGTATCCCCTATAAATGCTGCTTAACAGTATCACCCATCGCCGTGGCGCTGCAGCCCATGTGGAGCTTTGGCCTGCCTCGCCACGTCCTTCCACGCAGATCTAACTGGTGCTTTAATTTTCCACGCTTGGATTCCGAGCTGTTGTAGATCCCTCTGTACATCATCCACCCATCTTTATAGCATAGATCTGCCTTTGAGCCGTTTTTCCTCTGAGGTTTTGAAAGTGCACCCTCTTAACTCCTCTGTAATTTGGCATGATTATTTCTAAATTTCCCGCCCAGCTAACCAGCTACTAATCCTGAAATAGACCATGAAATTCCTGGTTAATTCGTATTCTCCATCCATATTCATCCCTTGTTGGTCGTTCTATTTTTTCGGATAACTTTTCTCTCCCCATGTGTTAAATAGGTTTTCTGCTAATTATCGCGATGTCCCATCCTTGTTCAGGATGAATACGGCACGTATAACCAACGTTGAAAATGACCATAAATTGATTTTCCCATTGCACTAATCGTACTGCTAAGGTAGGAATGGTGGATCTTTTCACTTTCCAGATCACCGTGGGCAATAGATAAATACTTTCTTTGTGACTTTAAAAAAATGTAAGTTGATGTTCATCTCTAATTTGAAATTTTTGCTTAGAATTAAACAACCCCCCACAATAACAAAGTTTTTCGTATCACTCTTTAATGCATTTAAAAAAAAAAAAAATTTAAAGTTGTATTATAATGTCGGAAACCGGTACACTGCTGATTTATTAAGTCATTTCATAAAAAACATATAAAATAGTACGCACCAAACGCACCTGCGACATATTATTAAAAAAAAAAAAAAAAAAAAAAAAAAAAAAAAGAAAAAAAAAAAAAGAATCTCATTTAGTGTGGTTATCGCTTATTTTATTTCGTTCAATCATTGGCATCATATTTCCTTCATTTTCCCCTTGGAAAAGGGGAAAAAACTTTTTCTTTGTCGGTTGGAGGGTGGGGCTGAACCTTTGAAATCATGTGGTGTCATCGGCAGCGAGTCTATGTGCCAAGTTTCCACTCGATATGTTGACGGGAAGTGGGTCAATTAGCCGTCCGAATTTTTAACCGGCCAGAAGCACGTGAACAAATTCGAAGTTAATATAACGGATACAAAAACAAAAACAAACAGAATATTGTTTTGATTTCTTCTTACTAAACAAGTTTTCTTTTTTGTCTATTTTGAACATTACATGACAACTTATAATTCGGGAGGACAATTTTAAAGTATCGCTTTTTAAAACTATTTTTATGCAGAGCACCATCAACACACAGTTGCTCCAGGTGACTCATGTAGGTGTACTGCAGTGATGGGTGGGGGTGTTATCTTGAGCTCACCCTTCAACCAGTTTTTATTTATTCATAAGTCTAGTTAGGAGTTACGATTGCATTTTAATAATTATATATTAAAAAAAAAAGATATATCTAAAAACGCGATAGTTGAATGTTAGGTCGACGCTAAGATATGTATATAGGAAATTAGACACCATGTCTTTGATCAACATTAATGTTCTTACATTTAAAAACAAAAACCCATTGACATTGATTTATGTATCTTCCAGGACTATGAACGGCTACGGCTCCAACCAAGCATACGGTCAACACAATGGGGAGGGAGGCCACTCGGGGAAAGGCCATCGGCAAACTCAACACAGACCATTCGCTGGCCATGGCCAATCCGAAATTCCAAAACTGCACGTGCAGCCGGACACCCCCGTGCCGCCATCTAGTCAGAGCACCCCTGGTCCAGGGGACAGGGGAGGAGGCTACCTATCACACCTCCCGGCGATTTCCCCGAGGTCCCTCACCACGACCGCCAAGCCGGCTCAGGGAAAGACGAGTCTTTCGACCAGGAACAGTTTCGAACAGAAGTCCGGGGCCAGCACCGGCCGCGTCGCGGGGTCGAACCCCATCAGCAGGATCATTCCCGTCGCCACGACCAGCTCATTTCCCAACAAGCACATGAAGCAAGGTAAGATCATTGTTCATAGACCACAAGTGTGGGCGTGTTAACATTTTAAAAAGGACTTTATTAAGAAGGCCAGTCACGCTTTTGAATCTCTATAGAACGCCGTAGGCAACATATGACTGGAAGTTCGGTGCCGAGACTAAAGTCGTCGGGGTTTTCTAGGCCATGTAGTCCGATTGACATTCGAGTGACATATACATCAAGCAGAGTATTTCACGCAAGACGGTAGACCAGGGGTCCAGCAACTGGTTAAAGAAGGGGCCGGATCAGTGCCCCTCAGACACTGTCGGGGGCCGTACTATAGTTTGAAAAAAAAAAATGAACACATTCTATGCACAATGCACAGATCTTATTTGCGGTGAAGACTAACCAAAAAAACGTTAAAAAAAACAACAATAACATATTTAAAATGAGGAAAAGTACATCCATCATAAACTTAGTAGTATTTCAAGGGGAAATTTGGCTTATGAGATGATCAATGTTCCTTTCCATAATGGTCGCATGCAACACTAATCGCAGCAAAAAAAACAAAAAAAAAAAAACGACCACATAAAAATATCATTGTTATAATAAAAAAACTAAAAAAACCAAAATGTACTTTAGTTTCTCCGATTTATTCCAATGTACTTTATCTCCAGACATCAGGATGTCCCAAACATTATTCGTTGACGTGTGTTGGTGCAATGAGTCTAGAACGGCCGACGTCTGCGATAATGTCATGAATGAGGATCCGTGCATTGTGTGCATCCACGATTTGGTCCGTGTTGTAGCACTACCGCTCTCCCAACCCCCAGCAACCTCCTCCTTTTAGTGACGTTAAGTGGTCCCCTGTCGGTGATAAGCCCAACTGGGATCGAGTCCCCCCCACTGCCTGCCGCTGTCAACATCTTGTGCTGATAGGATTTTTTTTTTCTTTTTTTTTCTTCTATTTTGTTTTGGCGGGATATGACTAATGTTTCCTCAATGGCAGCAACCAAACGGAAGCCTCGCTTTGAATGTGGGGGGGGGGGGCCCATTCATGAAATGGGCTTCCTACTATACGCTCAGACCTTTCTTGATATGCCAAGAAAATGATTTTCATCCATTTTAACATGCTTTTTTGCACAGATATAATAGAATCCATCACAGTGAATGAGTATTCACTGTGATGCAAATGCAAAAGAAAAAAAAAAGATTTCTTTCTGAAAAATTTAAATCACACAATCTAAAGAAAATTTAAATAAAAGAAAAGACAAATGACTTCTTGCCCCCCCCCCCCCCCCCCCCCCCCCAGAAAGGGACATTACCTTAAAAATGCAGCCCATTATGCAAGACAAGCTTGTATGACTGGCCTAAGGAAAATTATCTTGCAGGGGTTCTTAAAGGTGTGGAAGTTTGTACCACTTAAATAAAGTGGTTAAAAATTAATGCACCAGCCTGTGCGTACTTTATATTTTGGACTTTTAAATATATATATCTATACATAATTTCTGTTAGTCATGCCTCTGGATACCACTCAGTACGATGTACGGTATCACTAGTGGTACATGTACCGCAATCTGGGAACCGCTAATCTATTAGATCGTCCACTTTTGTGAAGGTGATTCATTGTTCGCTACCTTGCTATAGTTACGACATGAGAAAAGTCACAGCGCGTCAATTCGCCGTACTTTTAAAGTCTTGGGAGACATTTAAAGTCACAAGGTACATAACATGTTGAAACATTGCACGCAGCAGCTGATGTTTTGTGTTCGTGGCTGGCTGCCCGGGTGGCCGGCACGACGAATTGACCCACTTTCCCTTCGCACCCAGGTACCATGAGACTCAAGATGGACAAAACATCAGCTACAGCCTGCAATGTTTCAACGTGCTATGTACCTTGTGACTTTAAATGTCTCGCAAGAATAGCACTGAGTCAAGATGGACCCAGACGCGCAGCGCTGCCCTTCACACCCGGGTACCATTAGACTCGAGCTATTCGGATGCCATTTGTGGTAGTTTACTTTAGTCGAACTGAAGAAGTGAGTTTACAAGCATATAGTCCATTCAGTTATCTTTCATGTGGTACCTCATCTTGTCTTACAAACCAAACAATAATATTTTAAATAGTTTTTCAACCCCAACCTCTCACTTCTGGTACCCGGGTACGAATACTTGCAGCCTTCTATCAAATTTTCACCCTTACACCCAACCCCACAACATTTTATTTATTTGTTGAGGCATTTTTATATAGCGCTTACCTTACAACTCTAAGCGCTTTGTTACAAAAAATTGCTACAAAACTATTTTGTGTTGTTGTAATTAATTAATGTACTGACCCAATTATTAAAAGTTTTGGGTTTGAAATGTTTAATGTTTGTATTAACAAACAAAAGGTCCCTTTCCTCTACGTAAGATTAGTACTGCTATTATGGTTATGTCTAGGGTACGATTAATTTCCTGATGAAGTATTCTACACTAATCCTACTTCACACTCACTCTATCATTCAAGGAAAACTCTCACTAGCTCTCACTTGCAAGTCTATTAATACTTAAACTATACTAATAACACAAGAGTGGTTCAGCCCACAAATAAATATTTAATTATATAAAAAATAGAACTATCAGCATACACATTACATAATATACTATACACAAACAGGATAACAAGATACTGCCCAATATTATTGTATAGTAGGCTCTCAATGGCGATCTGGTCGAATAAGCAAGTCCCCACACACACACACCACAGCGGCCCTCTGCTCGGGTCACAACGTACTGCGGGGTTGGGCGGCTTGACTGCGTAAGTGTCTCCGGTCACTG
>CAXITT010000579.1:290158-309580 GCA_964033795.1 Lymnaea stagnalis | reverse complement strand
TACTACAGGATCAACCCGAGACAGAAAATGAGGCAGGGCAAGGAGGGTGCATCACAGGTCATAGGCGGACCTAAACAGATGGGTTTTAAGGGACTTTTTGAAAGTGGACGAGGTTTCACAATGACGGATGTGGAAGGGGAGCTGGTTCCAGAACGTGGGCGCATGGAAGTAGAAGGAGCGTTCACCGATGGTCTTAGTTTTGGTTCTTGTGATTGAGAGGGTTCTACTGTTAATTGAAGAGCGTAGTTGTCTTGTGGGGATGTAAGGAAGCAACAGTTCAGAGAGATAGACAGGAAAGTGAGGGTCAGTGAACGAGTTGAAGCAGAGATTGGCAGACTTGTATTTGATGCGAGAGGATATTGGAAGCCAGTGGAGTTGCCGCATGTGTGGTTGAATGTGGTCATGTTTCTTTGATTTAAAAATGAGTCTGCATGCTGAGTTCTGTGCCTTCTTAAGTTTTTCTATGTGGTGTTGAGGAATGCCCGCAAGAAGAGTGTTGAAGTAGTCAAATTTTGAAAGAATGAGTGAAGAGACGAGAGTTTTTGTGGCATCAAAGGAAAGGAGGTGTCTAATGGTGCTGATTTGTCTAATGTCATTGTATGCTGATCTGCAGATGTTCGTGACATTGTTTGTCCATGGATAAGGTGTCTGTAAGCGTGACTCCAATGTTTCTGGCAGAGGAAGAGAGTGTGATCTCAGAGTTGCCGATAGATATAGAAGAAGGAGCGGATGGAGGGCGAGGTTTGTTTTGAGAGTGGATGAGAAGGATTTCCGTTTTATCATCATTTAGCTTCAGTTTGTTGCAAGTCATCCAACGCTTTACGTCGTCCACGCACTCCTGTATGCGAAGGATTGTGGCATCAAGTTGATCGGCAAAGCAAGAATCACTGATTTGAGTGTCATCAGCAAAGGATTGACTGGAAACTGAGTGGTGGCTAATGAGAGATGATAGAGCTTTAGTGTCTTCCTTGTTATGTTTTTTTGTTTTTTTTTAAGGGGAAGGTAAAGGAAATATGATTTCACGAAATAAAATTCCCGATAACTGCGCTCAATGAGATTCAACTAATGTCAGCAACCCTTTCACTCAATACAATTCACAAAATGAGATTCAACTAATGTCAGCAACCCTTTCACTCAATACAATTCACAAAATGAGATTCAACTAATGTCAGCAACCCTTTCACTCAATACAATTCACAAAATGAGATTCAACTAATGTCAGCAACCCTTTCACTCAATACAATTCACAAAATGAGATTCAACTAATGTCAGCAACCCTTTCACTCGATACAATTCACAAAATGAGATTCCTAAAAACATCGCAAATGCGTTTGGTGCGTAATATTTTCTTTTGATTTTCTGAAACAGTTGGCGAAATAAAACCGCGTTTCAAAAGTGGGTCGATCATCAGAATATTTTTCTAGTTCAGCGCCGTGAAAAAAATGTGAGGTTGTTACAAGCCTGGGGGGGGGGGGGAGGGGGGTGGAGCACTAATTGGGATTATTATCAAATGCGTTACTTGCATGCATGTTTTGTCTTATTTTCAGCCGCCCCATTGTTGATGATTACATTTTATAAAGGATTGATAAGAAACAAAAATTGTCTTTTGGGGTTGTCTAATATTTAAGGTTTCGCTCACTTTCTGTTTCTTATTGCTAAAAAAATGTCGTGCGCTTAATAGAATCGTTAAGTGAAAATTGGTTTGATATGCCTTTCTGAAAGATCCATTGGTTTGATATGCCTTTCTGAAAGATCCATTGGTTTGATATGCCTTTCTGAAAGATACATTGGTTTGATATGCCTTTCTGAAAGATACATTGGTTTGATATGCCTTTCTGAAAAAATACATTGGTTTGATATGCCTTTCTGAAAGATACATTGGTTTGATATGCCTTTCTGAAAGATACATTGGTTTGATATGCCTTTCTGAAAGATACATTGGTTTGATATGCCTTTCTGAAAGATACTACTTCATTACGGTTTGTTCATTCTATTTTTTTTCTGTTTTACTATGATTACTAATAACGAGTTAATACTATCCGAGGCGTTCTAGTTCTTTCAGAGTCTTACATTATGTGCTTTTTTTTTTACATTAACGAAGCAATGACTTATTTAGCGCTATGGTTTACTCATGTTGTTTGTTGTCCCCAGAAATCAAAACAGACGAGTACGGCCCAAAGTGTATTCCCCTCGTCATCAGGCAGACCAACGCACTGTCCAACACTTCACAACCTGCCAACACCGCCAGCAACTTCGGAAGCAGCTGCAACAACGGCAAGCCTTTCGCCATCAGCAGCAATGTCAACAAAAACAGCATGGCCTCCTTGGAGACGTTCTCCGAGTTCCCCAGCATTTCGGGTGATATCTCTGTTGGGGATCGCCAGCATTCGCTCCAGCCGCTTCAGAAACACTTCAACCACGCCCCAGCTGGTAGCGATGTCTCGAGTATCGGGGGACAGCATTCGCTTCACACCTCCCGGAACGGCACGCACTTGACAAGCATCTCGTCTTCGTCAAGTCACCAGGATCGGATGTCGGCTGCCCCGGGTATGGTTCAGGTGTCGGGTCAAACGCCGAGAAACAGCATCGGGACCCCTAAACCCGGTGACCCGACCGGCAATCACGTTTTCCGTGAGCCAGCTCTGCCCAAGCAGTCGGATTGGCTCCATTACAAGCCTCTTCCTTCGGCCGCGTCCTCAACGATGGGCAGCAGCGATAATGATTCCACAAGCATCGTGGTCCCCGGTAGCTCTACGTCCCACTACAACCAGGGATCCAACCTTTCTCCTTTCCAGGGCAACGATGTGTCCCCGTTTCCTTCAAGCTTCACAAGCCCCAGACATTCGGCAAGTACATACGCGAGGGCGTCTCAGAAGAGGGCACTGTCCATTTCCCCCTCGCTCTCAGACGGACTCGACCTCAATCACATTCGCCTGTCCCCAAATTCATTGGGTCCATACCTAGCCTCAAGAACTTCTTCAACCAGTGGTTCCCCTCAGCTGGGACAGCTGGGATCATTCTCCCACTTGTCTGCCCGAAACAGCAGTCCTTACTCCCAGACGGGGTCCGGGCAGAGAAGATTTGGCGGCAACCACACTCCCTACAGTATGGCGTCTGGGGTCAAGAGTGAAAACAACATTGACTACTTCGGTATGGAGCCCTCAGAGGCTAGCGGATTTGAAGAAATCATGAGAAATGCATTTGTTGCGAGGCAGAACGAGATGCCTTATATTGAGCAAAACATCGCTTTAGGGAGGTTTCCAAACGGTGTCAACGGTTTTTATAACGGGCAAATTGAACACCAAAACGTGGGGAGTAATCAGGGCCTGGAAATGATGTCTGACAATTTCATGATACCGGATATAATGGACGTCATTCCAGCCAACAGTAGCATGCATGTTAGCATGGGGCAAGGTATGAGCATAAACAGTATTCCTCCTCCACCATCATACAACGAAGCTCTTGAGCAACGGCAGCATCACGGTCATCAAAGTTACCATCAGCAGCCCAACCTCAGCTCCCACCCCAAAAATGTGCTAATACCCAACCATATAACTAACATGAATCCACAGTACCAACCTCATCAACTTCAGAACCAACACCAAGCCCATCACCAACAGCATCACCAAGCCCATCACCAGCAGCAACACCAAGCGCATCACCAACAGCATCACCAACAGCAACACCTGGCCCATCACCAACAGCAGCACCTAGCGCACCACCAGCAGCACCAAGCGCACCACCAGCAGCAACAGCCACACCAAAACCACCCACTACAGAATCAGACGCATCATATGAGCCCCTCGGTTCCAACCCTGAACGGCATGGCATCCAACCTTCAAGCATTAAACACAACCATTCAGGGAATGACCACAGGAGGTCAAGGGTTAAGTCCAGGTTTGATGTCCGGCGTGACGCCCATGGTTCTGAGCCCGGCCGCACCCGGAAGGACCTCGGCCAACATGAGCCCGGCTTACATACCAGACAACAGCTCCCAGGCGGCGGGAGGTGTGGCGAAGCTGGAGGACTGCGAAGAAGAGGATCCCAACGTCTGTCGGTGGGTCGACTGCGGAATGCTGTTTCCTGAGCAGGAAGAGCTGGTGCGGCATCTGGAGAAGGCTCACATCGACCAGCGGAAGGGCGAAGAGTTCACCTGTTTCTGGCAGGGCTGCCCAAGACGATTTCGCTCCTTCAACGCCCGATACAAACTGTTGATCCACATGCGGGTCCACTCTGGGGAAAAGCCTAACAAGTGCACGGTGAGTTGACGTTCTTAGTTGTTTTCTTCTCCTATTAATTTCATTAATTTTAACATCCATCATTTCTGCTAACTAGCAAAACCTAAATACAGCATATATTTATATAATAAATTATGTCATAAATTACCCCATCGTGGGTAACAATCATTCTTTGTAAAACTTTTATTATTATCTTAAATCATAAAAAAATTCATCGCAATCTTCGTAAATAATCTAAAATTGACCTAAAATCATTCATAAAAAAGAAGATGATGTTAATCAAAGGATCCTTGTGAAGTTTCACCAATGCTCTATTGATGACTAGATGATATGTAGCTTATATTAAAGGGCTTCGGAAATTATCTAAACCCTTATTTCTTTTCTAGACGAACTAACTACTTTGTTCTGCGAGGCATTCATAGAAGTCTTTATGATCTTTTTAAGGCCTGGACTATTGATATTTTTATGGTTTCAAGTTTCAAGCCAGCTTTTCTCTTCTGATGTCAGCAAGCGCATTGCTGTAAAGTTGTAACACATTCCATCGTTTGATACAGTGGCGTCTACACAGGAGGAGAAGGGTAGCAGTTGCTCCCAATCTGAGTTTGGGGGAAAACGGGGGTGGGGAAATGAATTAGAGATTTTAAAGAATTTCAACTAAAATAAAAATTACAGGGCTAAAAAAATTAAGTTTAATTATTTGTTTGATTATTCAATAGATTTTATAATGTGTTTTGCTGAAAAATGTGAAGAATCAGCGATCTTTTATCGTTTGTTATCAATATTATTATCAACTTCTTTTCAGCATTTAAAAACCAATTTCCTGAGGGGTCGTAGATGGTTCAACGTTGACAATAGTTATATCTCGGAGGCACATTTTTATTGGGGGGTGGGGAAATCAATTAAAGCTACTGTAAGAGGAATTGCGGCTGTAAAGTTTATGCATGCTGATTTGAAATTAAAGGTTGTTCATGCTAAATTGATATTAAAGGTTGACCTTAAAGTTAAGTTTTATAAATATTTAATTGTTGAGTATGCTAATAGAAAACGTAAACAGGTGTCCCAAAATTTTCACAATGTAAATTATAGTTGAATGACTTATATACATTTTAATAAAACAACTTCCTAATTTAAAATTACCTCAAAAATAGTGTCAACACGTTTTGGGGAAATACGCGAGTTGATAATGACGCTCTTGAAAGTTATACTTCATAGCTAGCATGTATGTAGGCCTGCATGGTTGTCATGTTTTATGGGCCCATATAACATTCTGGTGGCAACATGTAAACTGTCGCATTACCCACATACCTTCCAGTCTCAGTCACAAGTCAAAGCGATAAAAAGATTGTGTAATACTCATGTTATGATATCATAAACTCTTTCGAAACGGCCATCTCTTTGTGTACCCAAGTGTTCTTTTCACACCATGCAGAGGTCCGACATAAAAAAAAAAAAAAAATCAATAAGGGTTTTAAAGGTTTGAAAATACGAAACAAATAGAAACAGGTTCGATTAAAATATATGTATATATATATTACATAATAAGTCTCTACCCCACTTTCTAAACTTTCCCGCTAAACACTTTAAAAAATAAACACTTAAAAAGAAACGAATAAACAAAAAATCATAAACACATATGTACGTTTTAAATGAAACCTGATGTGAACTGCGGTGCTTTGTTTTACTTGTAAGCAAGGAAGTTAATGTTTTAGTTTAAGGTCAATTCAAGTAGATCAGAGACCTCAAGGGACTTCCAAGATTTTAAACCGTTCAAAGAGATTTAAACGATTGCATGGTCTATGTTCAGGGGGCGTCGTTTCAGATATTTTCAGGCCCGGGGGGGGGGGGAAGACAAAATAAAACTTGGTCGGATTGTTTGAGTTTTTTATTACTGGAGGCGCTACAGTACATAGAAATTAAAAAACAAAAAAACAAATTGCAAATTCACGGGGGGCACTAGGTATTCTTTATTGCGGTAGGTGTATTCTTTATTGCGGTAGGTGTATTCTTTATTGCTGTAGGTGTATTCTTTATTGCTGTAGGTGAATTCTTTATTGCAGTAGGTGCATTTTTTATTGCAGTAGGTGCATTCTTTAACGCAATAGGTTTACTCTTTATTGTAGTTCCATGAAGTGAATTAAAATCCAGCGATGAACCCGATGTCAAGCATTTAGTACAATATCAGGTCTAGCATTTCAGTACAATATCATGTCTAGCATTTCAGTACATTATCAGGTCTAGCATTTCAGTACAATATCATGTCTAACATTTTAGTACAATATCATGTCTAGCATTCCAGTACAATATCAGGTCTAGCATTTCAGTACAATATCATGTCTAGTATTCCAGTACAATATCATGTCAAGCATTTTAGTACAATATAATGTAAAACATTTTAATTTCAGTACAATATCATGCCTGTCATTTCACTACAATATCATTTCTTGTCCTTGTGAAGAAAGAAGACCTTTTCTTTTGATAGTGAATTGATACGACTATGAGAATAAGAAATAGTGTCGTGAGATGGGAGGGATACTCGAGGAAGAAGAAAAAATTTTTAAAAAAAATATTGTGTATGAGAGCCCAACAACCTTTTCTTTTCTTGCGCGGCACACCCTATGGCTTTCTAAGAACTCGTCGGCACACATTATGACTTTCCAAGAATTCTTCGGCACACCCTATGGCTTTCTAAGAACTCGTCGGCACACATTATGACTTTCCAAGAATTCTTCGGCACACCCTATGGCTTTCTAAGAACTCGTCGGCACACATTATGACTTTCCAAGAATTCTTCGGCACACCCTATGGCTTTCTAAGAACTCGTCGGCACACATTATGACTTTCCAAGAATTCTTCGGCACACCCTATTACTTTCCAAAAATTCCGTGGTACACCCTATGACTTTCTAAAAATTTCGCGGCACACATTATGACTTCCCGAGAAATTGGCGGCACGCACTCTATTACTTCCCAAGAATTCCGTGGCACAACCCATGACGTTCTAAAAATGTTGTTGCACACATGATGACTTTCCAAAAAATTGGCGGCACACCCTATGATTTTCCGAGAATGCCGCGCCACACCACAAGTAAAACATGGACAAATATACTAAATACTATTAACCTTCTTAATGGTTTTTAATCAATGGTAGTGAGTATACAATTGCTTGAGAGTATACAATTGATTGAGAGTACACAATTGCTTGAGAGTATAAAATTGATTTGAGAGTACGCAATTGCTTGAGAGTATACAATGGCTTGAGAATATACAATTCCTTGAGAGTATACAATTGCTAGAGAGTATACAATTGCTTGAGAGTACACAATTGCTGGAGAGTATACAATTGATAGAGAGTATACAATGGCTTGAGAGTATACAATTGCTTGAGAGTACACAATTGCTTGAGAGTACATAATTGCTTGAGAGTATACAATTGCTCGAGAGTATACAATTGCTTGAGAGTACACAATTACGCTATACTGCTCTGTATTGGAACCCAACGGTAATGGAAGCATCTCTGACCAGGGGCGTCATTTCACGTTTTTTCATGGGGGGGGGGGGACAAAGCCAAAACTTTTTCGGCTTGTTCAGTTGTTTATTACTGGACGTGCCAAAGAACTTAGCAATTTAAATAAAACCTGCATACATGGAGGGGGGGGGAAAGTGCCCCACCATGCCCTAGCCTAATGACGCCCCTGTCTCTGATGCCGTTATGTTTGAAAGATCATTTGCTGACCAACCCAGTGCGCCGCGGCGAACAGGTTGCGGAGTCCTTGCATGCAGATTCCCTTTGAGCTAATCAACGGTGTGTGCTTTCTTTCCTTCGTTGTTGGGAGTTGCGTGATGATGGAAGGAAGATGGTTGCACAACTCTCATGAAAAGTTGACTTCTGTAATGTAATATTAGCAGTGCTAATAATTACGTATGGCCTTGTAATAAAACTAAACTTAAAGCTTGGCGCAGCATTGAGAAAACCCCAAACACGATTGTTAACAAACAAACAAACCATAAACCAACATTTTTTTTTGTTTTATACTACGTGTCACGTTAACCGTCTCTGTAAATGACTGTTATGGTCTAAATACGTGACGTTGATTGTTACGGTGTTGGAACGCTTGGAGTTCCAACTTCCTCATATCCCGTCTGGTATTTATAGGAATTTTATTCGCGGTAAGAAATTGGAACGAAAGGGGGGTGTCATATATGTCACTTTGATTGGAGAATCGTGTCTTGTCCATGGGTTCCTCGGCTGCATCGAGTCACATAAAGAGTTATGTCTTGTCCATGGGTTCCTCGTCTGCACGGAGTCACATAAAGAGTCGTGTCTTGTCCATGGGTTCCTCGGCTGCACCGAGTCACATAAAGAGTTGTGTCTTGTCCATGAGTGCCTCGGCTGCACGGAGTCACATAAAGAGTTGTGTCTTGTCCATGGGTGCCTCGGCTGCACGGAGTCACATAAAGAGTTGCATCTTGTCCATGGGTTCCTCGGCTGCATGGAAGTCACATGTAATGAGAGCGAGAAAAAAAACTAATTGCGGGACGAACATTTTTTTTTTTTACCTTCTCACAAGCAAGTAAACACACCGAATTTATAGAACTTGGAAATAATTTTTTTTTTCGGTTAATATAATTAAGAATAATATACATCTGAAGGATGGGTCCTTACATATTACATTGGGGTCCATTAAAAAAAATAGTTTTAAAAAACTAACTGTTTTGGACTTAACTTTTAAGATTATAGCTATTTTTGTGTGCCAATTTGTCTGTGGTCTCCTGTTTCGGTGGCTGAGTTTGTTTCCGGGCTTAAAACCCCTACAAGCGCTCCCCCCCCCCCTCAACCCAACCACAATTAAAAAAAACAACTGTTCCTTAGTTGGTTGGATGATAAAACATTCAACCCGCCCGACTTTCTGCTAACAACTTTGCATAATATATACCGACAAGCAAGGAATTATATCGCCGGAATTCTCTAACCTTTATTCCAAATTTTTCTTTTTTTTTCTTTCTTAACGTGCGTTGAGACTTGAGGTGGAAACCCGTATTTGGTGGGGAGAGAAAACCGGGAAAGAACTACTAGAGGATAGGCCAGCCACAGACCGAAGACGGCTGAACTATTGCATTCATTGATCGATCGCTATTAAATTCGATTGCCCCCATGTGATCGAAGATTTCTAGGTCTAAATTTAGACCCCGCACCCGTTATCAATAGTGCGATGACGTACGCGCTTCCAAGAAGTACAAAAGGGCCGCAAACTTGGGGATTAGGTTCGTTTATGTCCCTTTGATTGCGAGTTTGTCCTTCCTCCCCCCCCCCTCTCCTCCCCGAACCCCCCAAAACAAACCACCCCTACCCGCATTGTGCATCCAATTACCCCCCACATTCGATCATGCCTAACTCTTTTTTTTTTTTGTTTGTTTGTTTTCGGGAATGAATTGTATCTTTAAGTGTTCTTGCCCTCATCGTCCTTGTGCCAAGTTGTGCTTTCGTAAATATCTGCACAAAATAATATGAATACAAAAATATAGTAAATGTAAACGGTAACTACACGTCAGCGTTAATTCTACCGGTGTCCTGCACGGCACTGGTTCACAGTTGTGTGTCGCAATATTTTTCAAATAAATCCGTGTCAAAAGATGTCATTTGTGCTGAAATGTTCCTCATGAGGTGCAAAAAAAAAAAAAAATTATGTAAATTAAGGTTAACCCATCTTTCAAAAAAATAAAAATAAATAAATATAAAAAAATACTAATTTGATGGGGAAAACTGCTATTCATTGAAACACTTGAAATTTAAAAAAAAAATTATGTGTATCTTAGAATTTTAGTAAATTAGTGTTAGTGCGTGGTTTGATTGAAAACGATATTTGCAAACCGTGATTTTGTATTGGAATGCAGGTTGTTTTCTTTTGGTGTTTTTGGTTTTGTCTCAATAAGAATGTTAAGTCTAAAAGCCGATTACATTAAAACCCTACGTTGTTCCACTAGATGTACCCCCCCCCCTCTGCTTCAACAGCCCTTTGCAGACCCCAAAGCCATTTGAAGACCCCCACAGCCCTCTGCATACTCCCCACAACCCCTTGCAGACCCCATAGCTCTTTGCAGACTTTGTATTGGAATGCAGGTTGTTTTCTTTTGGTGTTTTTGGTTTTGTCTCAATAAGAATGTTAAGCCTAAAAGCCGATTACATTAAAACCCTACGTTGTTCCACTAGATGTACCCCCCCCCCCCTCTGCTTCAACAGCCCTTTGCAGACCCCAAAGCCATTTGAAGACCCCCACAGCCCTCTGCATACTCCCCACAACCCCTTGCAGACCCCATAGCTCTTTGCAGACCCCACAGCCCTTTGCATACGCCCCACACCTCTTTGCCAACGCCCCACAGCCCTTTGCAGGCGCCCCACAACCCTTTGCAGGCGCCCCACAACCCTTTGCAGATGCCCCAACAGCACTTTGCAGGCGCCCCACAGCCCTTTGTTGACGTCACAAAGCCCCTTTGCCACCGCCCCTCACCTTCTGGCGAAGTTAGCACTGGAAAATTTGTTTAAAATGTGAATGTTTCCGATGAGCTTTGAAACTAGTTGACTTCATTTCTCTTCCGCTTATCACTAATCACTTTGCACTTTAGTTAAAAAAAAAAAAAGCTTACCATCACAAATGCCCTTTATTTCCTTCTGGCGAAGTTAGCACTGGAAAATTTGTTTAAAATGTGAATGTTTCCGATGAGCTTTGAAACTAGTTGACTTCATTTCTCTTCCCCTTATCACTAATCACTTTGCACTTTAGTTAAAAAAAAAAAAAAAAGCTTACCATCACAGATGCTCTTTATTTATTCGTGGTCTAAACAAAATATTGCCTGCTCAAACCCGCTTCCGACATCTTATCAAAACCAACACCAAGTCTCCCGTTAAAACAACATCAGCGCATAGCTGGCATACAACGACGTACATTCCAGCCGCAACACGCAGTAGCGTATGATTGTCTTTTACAAAACAAGTGCAGCCAAACCCCCGCTGTAGCGCGATAATTGGTGGGTCTGTAACATCAGATGACGTCACTAGAGGGATCGCGTTAGTTCGGGATGTCGTTAGTTACGGATGGCTTAAGGATTTTTTTTTTAAAAAGTGGAAAGATAGATCATATCGGAATTTTTAATATCATGTTCTCAGTTGGCCTGGTTGCGCGAAGTTGGGCTAGTTTTAGTGGATTTTTTTGTTTTTATTGTACTAGACTGTTTATATTTTCTATGCCATTTTTTGACCACGTACTTTGAAAAAATATCATGTGCGAATGAATATACTCTTATTTTGCAGCCATGTCACGACATGTTATATCCGAATTCACGTTATGGCGGGGTCCCACTGTAAATGGTTAAAAAAAACAACAGCCAATAATTCAGTTCGCATTATTCACAGGCAACGTTCCAACTGACTGGAGAACAGCGTATGTCACTCCAATCTACAAAAAAGGAGAGCATTACGACCCAGCCAATTACCGCCCTGTATCCCTCACTAGCGTAGTATGCAAACTATTGGATCACATACTCGTAAGCGCGGTCATGAATCACCTGGAAAAACACAGTATACTCAATGACTGTCAGCATGGCTTTCGAGTCAACAGATCATGCGAGACCCAACTCCTTGAATTTGCTGAAGAATTGACGACCAACTTGGAGAACAGCAAGCAAACTGATGTGCTTGTGCTGGACTTTTCAAAAGCATTTGACCGTGTCAACCATAGCTTGCTATTATACAAACTGCAGAGATATGGGACCCAAGGCACTACCAAAACATGGATCTCTAGCTTCCTCAGCGACCGATGCCAGGCTGTAGTGGTAGATGGCAAAACCTCCTCCTTTGTCGGTGTTAAGTCAGGGGTCCCCCAGGGCTCAGTTCTAGGCCCCTGTTTGTTCCTAGCATATATCAATGATCTGCCAGAGAAGCTGACCTCTCAAGCAAGACTGTTCGCAGACGACACGGCGGAGTATAGGACAATCGTTAACAGTTCTGACCAGAGCCAGCTTCAACAAGACCTCAATCGGTTAGCTGAGTGGTAGATGAGCTGGGACATGGAATTTCATCCCGTCAAGTGCCAGACCCTGTCAGTCTCCAGAAGCAGATCCCATCTTAACCACTCTTACGAACTGCATGGCCATATTCTTGAGCCAGTTTCCTCTGTAAAGTATCTGGGTGTTACCATTCAAAGAGAGGTCCGCTGGGAAGAGCACATTAACAGTGTGTGCGACCGGGAAAACAAGACCCTGGGGTTCCTAAGGCGCAATCTGAAGATCGGCAACTCAAGCGTGAAAGAAAAGCCTATAAAGCCTTTGACCGGCCTATTTAAGAGTACGCTTCTACAGTCTGGGATCCATTTACCCAAAAAAGCATCGACAGGTTGGAGGCGGTCTAGCGACGGGCAGCACGCTTTGTCATGAACCGCTACAGAAACACCTCAAGTGTTGGCAGAATGCTATAAACACTGGGCTGGTCAACATTGGAAGAACGACGACGACTATCCAGGCTCACCATGGTGTACAAGATTAAAAATGGGCTGGTGCACTGCTCCGGAATCAAACAGAAACTCGTTCATCTTCCCCCTAGACAGCGACGAGGCCACGACAGACAGTTCCGGCTGGTAAAAACAAGAACAAAGAACAGGAGTTCCTCATTCCTGCCGACGACAATAGGGGACTGCAACAAGCTTCCAAATGCAACAGTTGAGGCGCCTACACTCGACACATTTGTGTCTATTGCCTCCTGTATTCCAACACCCAGTTCGTAACACCACTGCTGAGTAGCCCTTGCAACCATCGCGAACCCCTCTGAAACATAGGAGCCAGAATGATCGATTCGTTGATCGTGGGCCCTCGAAATAAAGAAGAAGAAAAAAAAGTGAAAGCTTTTTATCATTAAAGACTTTCTCCGTACTCACACATCCGTCAAGTTCGTAGCATCAAGCTTTTTTTTCCCCACGTGACCCTCTGGTCACGGTTGTTCACGTCTGCCTCTTGCAGAACTGTGAGGTTCGCATCTGAGGGGATGACACTGCGTTACCGATGCAGGTGGGTCGAGGGAGAGTGGGTTGGGTAGTAAGTGATGCGGAATTAAGAAAAGGGTGATTAAAAAAAACAAAAAAACTATAACCCTGCCCTCATTGTTTACCATAACCGTCGATACAAGATGTAGGATTTTGGGTTGGGGTGGGTCATTACGGAAATTAGACTCTTATCAGCGGATGGCAGGGCAGGCGACCAGGGGCAGAAAACGGCGCAGTCTTTAAATTCGACTTTTTAGTTGTATGCCAGGAAAAAGAACGAAGTCACTATTCCCGAGATTTGTTAAGCATTCGTTGTTGAAAAAAAAAAAAAAAGCAACGTATTTTGACGTATTTGGATGTGGAGTAAAATTAGAATGTATTTTTGAAAGGGAAAAGAAAGGAAATATGAAACGTGTTTTCGCCAGAAGTTTACCCATGTACATCACCGCCTCTTGATAAATAATAATAATAATAATAAAGTTCATTTCAAAAACACGCTTCATCCCCAAAGGCTCGAAGCGCGGTACAAAGTCAACAAAAAAACAACAAATCTATAGTTTACCACATTTAAAACAAACGCAACACGACAAAAACTAAGTACAAGCATACAATGGCAAAGTCTTTCTAGCCATTTCAACCATAAGCAACACAGCCATTATGCATTAACTGGAAAATAATGTTGACAATCATCCCAGAAGGTGTTTGCGAAATAGATGTGTCTTTAAATCGGTTTTAAAGGACTCCAGTGTCTGGTTGTTTCTGAGATCGACAGGAAGGGCATTCCAAATTAGTGGACCAGCAAATGCGAAAGTGCGCTTTCCGTAAGTCTCAAGGCAAACACGTGGTGTCGAGAGTTTGCCACTATCGGATGAGCGGAGCTCTCTAGTGGGTACATAAGGCGTCAGCAGCTCTTTCAGATAGGACGGCGCCAGGTCATGTAAGCAGCGGTAGCACAAAGTTGCGATTTTGTACTCCATGCGAGCACGCACTGGCAGCCAGTGCAGCTCTCTCAGAAGTGTTTTTGCATGGTCAAACTTGCGTTTGCGGAGAACAATGCGAGCCGCATTATTCTGTGCTATTTGAATTTTATCCAGGAGCGTAGCTGGAAGACCCACCATAAGAGCATTGCAATAGTCCATGCGTGATAGCACAAATGCAGACATCAGCCTCTTTGTTGCATCAATTGTTAGGAAGGGCCTGATGTGACTAATCCTGCGCAGCTCTAGAAAAATCGCCTTGCATAGCATGTTAATATGACTTTCAAAAGTTAGTCTTCCATCTAGGTAGACACCCAGGTACCGCACTGTTTGAGCTAACTCAATACGCACACCTGAGAGAGTAATGGATGTAGTGTTATTTGCAGATTTTTGCTTCTGAGCGGTCGCGATGGGGAGCAGCTCAGTCTTATCATCATTTAATTTGAGCTTGTTTATCGTCATCCAGTGCTTAACCGACTTAAATGATACATGACATACAGTTGAATAAATGCAAACAAAAAATGCTTGCACCGGATTTATACGAAAAACGTTGTTTTTTTGGGGTTATTTAATTAGAAGCCAATTTTCAACGCTTATGATATCAAAGGACCCGTTGGGTCTTGCCAGATTTTTCAGAGAATTCTGGGTATATTTTAAATACATAATTGGAGATGGGGTTCGTCGAATCAGCCCCAGTTCAGTTCGCATATAGAAAATGTAATAATTGTTACATTTCCTGTGATTATTATTATTATTATTATTATTATTGTTACCACTACAGGTTAACAATTTTACGCCGCTTATATCCAAGGTTTCTAAAGAAATTCATTTATAAAACATAAATGCAGTTCCCATCACTTAGAATATCTTGCGGGCCGCATTAAACATCTCGGCGGGCTGTATGTTGCCCGCGGGCCACAATTTTTGCTCTCTCCTGTTCTAACTTAATTGAATAGGAAGATACAGCTTCCTCACCAGAAGCGCAAAAGGACGGCTTATTTGTTGATCGTTACTATTTTTAGCAAGGTCTCGACGTTTTTGCCCTAACTTATTTGTTCATCATTAAACGAAATAGAGTGCCAGTTGTTACGTGGCCTGATAGTGACATCCCCCAAATAGACATTGCGATAAGACAGCGATAAACAGATGAGCAGTGAGAGAGGGGGGAGGAGAGGGGGGGAGAAAGAGATTGAGAGAGAGCGAGAGAGAAAGAGAGAGAGAGGGAAAGAGATAGATAGTGAAAGAGAGGGAGAGAGAGAGGGATAGAGATGGAGAATTAGGCTGTCACATTAGGTTTACTGTAAATGGATAAGATGCACTGTGTGTTGTTCTTACTTGAACTCAGGAAGTAGAATTAAAGCGACCATTGACCTGTGGCGTACTTTGCTGGAGTAGTGCAGCGAGCTAAACATTTTATTGTTGGTAATAGATCATGATTCATGTAATAAGTCATGAGTCATGTAATGCGTCACGAGTCATGTAATAAGACATGTAATAAGCCACGATTTATGCAATAAGTCATGATTCATGAAGCTGTGGGCCAAAAATGTTCGCATGTTTAAAAAAATGTCTTAATTAATTATATATATATTTCCCTCTTCTATTTGTCATTGTCTCCATGAAAATCTATAAAAGTAAATGTATTACGAATTGCGAATTCTTGATTAAAATGAATCAATATTTTACACCAAGCGTCTCTAGTCAATTCGAATTTTCAAGTTAACTTATGCCGATGTCAGTAAAAAAGAGTTTTTAAAGCTTGTAATGGCAACTTAAAAAAAATTATAAGAAAACTACACTAACCCATTTTTTGAAGAAAAAAAAAAAAAAAGATTTCCCTTTAAACCTAAACATTTTATTGTAATAAATAAAAATATTTTTTTCTTTAAACACAACATTGTGTCAAAAAGCTATTTGTTGGTCGGTTTAGGGTATTCCAATGATTCCACACGAAAGGTAAGCTACGACTGAGGATTAGTCAACGTTTGTACTCGAGAGTTTTTTTTTTTTTTTTTTAAATAGACGATCGCCTGACTTCGAGATTATAAGTATTCAAGTTACAAAACGTTTATTATGAAATACTAATACTGCGAAACAAGTTATTTTAAATTGATTTTACTTTTTTTGAAATGATTTTTCCAATGATTCCACACGAAAGGTAAGCTACGACTGAGGATTAGTCAACGTTTGTACTCGAGAGTTTTTTTTTTTTTTTTTTTTAAATAGACGATCGCCTGACTTCGAGATTATAAGTATTCAAGTTACAAAACGTTTATTATGAAATACTAATACTGCGAAACAAGTTATTTTAAATTGACTTTACTTTTTTTGAAATGATTGAACATATACCAAACTAATTTCTGATCTTGCATGAAATTTAGAGGCCTAATTTTTGGCTTACATTGGCCATATTCACATCTATTTTAGATAAGGGGTCGTCCATTAATTATGTCAAACAAAATAGGGGGGTAGGGGGTTTGGAAATGTTTGACGATTGTTGACAAGGGGGGTAGATTAGTTGACGTCAACAATCATGTTTTCTCTATTACAATTTTAATCTTAAAAATTGACTGGTTACTACATTATTTTAACAAATTTACTGAGTGTAAATTAAAATAGTTATATAATTTTTAGGCTTTTAACAATATAAGATTTATTTCATGTGTGTCTGTCTGTGCACTGCTGATGGCTGGTCAGAATGTTAGCACATTTAGTTAATGCAAGAAAAGTAAAAAGTTGGCCTCTCTTCGACTAAAGATTCTATTTGTCGCAAATGACTAGGGTGGTATGTTTGCGGTCATGTTGCAGGTTTGAAACAAGGACACGGTTCAAGAGTCATGAGCGGTCACGATAAATGGTATTGATAGAGTAGGTAAACGATATTTTGAGTATTAGGGGAAAGTAAAGTGAGTAACAATAATAACATTGCTGCTTGAACGGATGTGCAAAAATCTGTAACATCTGTTTTGCATCACAAGTCATGTTGAAATAGCAAGTTGAACAGCACCGAGAATGCATAAGAAATTACTACCTGCTCCTCAACAAAAAAAGGATTCGACTAATGCAAGTAGCTGCCAGGAGACAGAGAGAGAGCTTACTGAAAATGTTTCTATTTTAAGTGCTGCATGGTTAAATGAGGATGATGTTGACCTGTCTGCGGTATATCAGTTCCGCCAGATGAAAATGATAAATCAGCTACTATGCCCATTGTTACAATAGAGCAACACCTGGCTACTCCCTGGGAAGATGATATCAGCTAGAAACTATGCTACAATTGCCAGCTATACTGACAATAATCATATTTCTACTTCCACAAACAATGATATTTCGTCTTAAACAACCTTTTAATTGATTCTGCATTATAAAATTCAAGGGTACAAACTTTTTAACTTGTTGATAAACAAGCTAAAGATGCAACAAAATGTTTTTCCTACAATTTGGTGTCGTTGAAATAGATCATCACAAAGTAAAATGTATTTATATATTTATTTATATTATAATTCATTGAAAATATTTTTTTTTTTATACTGGGGATGGAGTACACAAATGTTTACATAATTTCTTAGGGGGGGTCACTGAAAGTTTGAAAGTTGTTGACAAAAAAAAGGGGGGGGGGGGTTTGGTCAAAAAGTGCTTAAAAATTGTTGACGTAATTTTTAAACGGTCCCAAAGTTGTGTAAGAGTGGGCATATACGTTTTAAAGATAATATATTTTTTTTTNTCTTAAACAACCTTTTAATTGATTCTGCATTATAAAATTCAAGGGTACAAACTTTTTAACTTGTTGATAAACAAGCTAAAGATGCAACAAAATGTTTTTCCTACAATTTGGTGTCGTTGAAATAGATCATCACAAAGTAAAATGTATTTATATATTTATTTATATTATAATTCATTGAAAATATTTTTTTTTTTATACTGGGGATGGAGTACACAAATGTTTACATAATTTCTTAGGGGGGGTCACTGAAAGTTTGAAAGTTGTTGACAAAAAAAAGGGGGGGGGGGTTTGGTCAAAAAGTGCTTAAAAATTGTTGACGTAATTTATGAACGGTCCCAAAGTTGAGTAAGAGTAGGCCTATACGTTTTAAAGATAATATATTTTTTTTTCAAATCTCAAATTGCACTGCAGGAAAAGATCCTGAGGTGGGCATGGATATTTGAGCTAAAAACTTCTGATATTGAGCACGATATGATTGATCTTTTGCACGCGGGCACAAACAATCGATTAGAGTGTGACCAGGAAAATTAACTGATTTTATTTCGACCTCTAGTGTAAGCTATCAATCTATTACAGCATGGCCATAACATTGGCATATATCACCCGTTCACAGATGATAACATTGAAAGGAAATCATTTCTTTACGGCGTGATCCATGTATGTTATAAGGAAGGAAAAAAACACAAAAAAAAAAAAGGAACAGCGACAACCCACTCATATTCGCATGGCACTGAGATAAGGCCACACAATAAGGGGGGGGGGGGGGCATGTTACGATTAAGATACGCCCTTGTCACGGGTCGACACAGAATGCCGGGTAGCAGGTTGAAAAGTGCCCCACTGTATCGATCTATTTGGTTTAGTCCCGGGCCGATTAATTGACACGGCCGGCATGTTCAGCCAGTTTCGGCACGTGGGGGGTGGGTCCTGGTGGGTGGGTGCTGGTGGGTTTAATCATTTAGGGCATTGGTGTGAGGGTATTGGTGTGAGGGTATTGGTGGACGGGTATTGGTGGACGGGTATTGGTGGACGGGTATTGATGGGTGGATGTTATTGGGTGGTAGGATATTGTTTGTGTCCGTACTGTTTACGGTGAATTGTTTTAACAAGCAAATGAGGAAAAAAAAAAATTCAAGTTAAAAAAAAAAGTTAACTATTTTACAATCTAAAAGTCTTGTAAGTCGGTGTAGTCCTTAAATGCATCCCTTAAAATATGTTTGTTGCCTAGTGAATATATCTCTACTGTATTACGAGCGGATGTGCACTTAAATGCATACAAAACAACATACAAACTTATCCCCCCCGTTTTATTGAACGGCACGTATAAAACTCTTTATCCAGCCATCCGAAATCACGAGTAGGTCTTCTTCTTGTTTTCGGATGCATTCTGTGCGTTTTGTAAAAAAAAAAATAATTAAAAAAAAAAAAAAAAAAAAATTAAATTTTAAAAAAAAAAAAA